>NW_012193101.1:1773032-1808609 GCF_000504015.1 Erythranthe guttata
GGATTTGGTGGGGAAATTTTTAAGATTTTTCGATTTGGATGTCTACAGTTATCTGTGGGTGTCTATAGGTGTTTCGCGACTAGGGTTCAAAGGAGGACTTAGGGTTTCAAGATGTCTGTGGGTGACTACAGATTACTATGATTCCTACGAGTTTCTGTAGATGTATACGACCGAAAAAAAATTAAAAAAAATAATAAATTTCAATTTATGTAGAAAAGAAGGGGAAAAAAATTATATAATGAAAAAATACCAAAAATAAAAAAAAAACAAAACAAAAAGAAAAACGTGTTCCAGGTAAAAAAAAAATGCTAGATGCATACTTAAAAATATTAAATAATAGCATAGTTCATCATAGTATATTTACAATCTGCTGTAATTTCGAATTTTTTGATAGAGGGACGTTTTTTGAATGAATTTAATAAATGATGTGAAACAAATTTTAGAAAGCTTGTCATTTAGTTCTAATAAAGTTTGTAAGATCCCTAAATTTTTAACCAATTTATTGGATCGGGTCGAAAAATTCAACAGACCCGTTAGATTTTTTATTTTTATTTTTTATAGTGAATTTCTAACATGTCGTATGGAGTGTGAGCTTGATGAGAATGATCGTGTGGACTTAAAACATATAAATATACTAATGGAATATTTATGGGATAATTACAATTTCCATCTCTTTAGTTTATACCGATTTCACATTTGGTTCATGTGTTTACAAAACACACATTTGATCTTTCATGTTTTAATAATCTAGCATCTTTTGTCATTTCCGTCAATTAACCATTAATCTGTCGGTTAAGTAGTTGATGAGCACACACTCGATTCCGTTAGTTTTAACGGAAAATTGACATAAATGACTAAAAATGTTGAGTTTTTGAAACATAAGTCAAATATGTTTTCTGTGAAGACGAGTAACCAAATGATTCGATACAAAACTCTTGAGATGAACACTGTATTTTACCCGAATATTTATAACCAAATATTTATAAAACCAATTGTGAGAGTGGCTTAAAGTTCGCCCTAAACATAAATTCGCTCCGTCACCAAGTAAAATTAAATGAATCAAACGGGTCGAATTATCATTCGATTCATTTCTCATATAACGGTATAGCCTATTAATATTTTACTTTCTGAAGTTTTTTCGTTTGAATTTCGAACATTTTACCTAATAGTTTTGTATTTCAGCACGGATACTTAGCTATAATAAACCAAATCAGACTAACTTATTACTCTCTTTTATATTAAATGTCATTTTTAATAATAAAAAAAAATTCATACATATTAAGTGTCGCTTTAGAATTTCAAGACCCGTTAGTTTAGATATTAAAAGCTCATTTAATTCACAAATTTTACCATTTATCATTAAAAAGAAGAACATTTATTAGATTTCTAAATTTGTGTTCATTTACCTTAAGTGACAATTAACATATAATTAATAATTTAATATGATACAAAGGGAATTATTTAACCTATTATGTACAGTCTTTAATAGTTATACCCATAATTATTTTTACCGTTGTAATTACTAATTATGCCTCCTTGAATTTCAGTCATTGCATTTAATGTTTTTTGTATTGTCATATCAATTTTTTCATCTTTATATATAAATGTAGGATTATTATTTTATTTTGCCAAGTTCAAAAAAATATTCCATTGCGAAGTTGATTACAAAGCTGTGTAATGTTAATTCTTATTGCAATAAAATTATTTTATATGATGCACATGTCAATTATGTATTTTAGAAATTATAAAACCTATAAAATAAACAATAATATTTATTATTTTCGCCAAGAATATATGCTAATTAATTAGGGTTGATGTTTATTCAGGTACAAATGGAGCAAGGATCACCGGAAAATCCACTTTCGTCCGAACAAAGGAGGTAGCTATACGAACAAACGTTCAATGTCGAAAAAAATTAAATTAATTAAATTACTAATTATTTATTTTATTATTGTAGGATAACGGAAGATCTCGAGATTCAGCCATCGTCGTATCTTGCGTTGTTGATGGGTTTACAAAATCCAGAAGCTCAACAAGTTGGAACATTATTTTCGACACCTCTGGTATTCGATTTTTTTTTTATTAATTCAAATAAAAGCTTATTTATATGTGCATATTTTCTGCGATAATTATTATTAACCTATTTTTTAATTTTTTTTTTGTAATTATGTTAAGTTAATGACATAGGTACAAAGCAATTTATTTGGGGAAATCTTTCTAATATCTAATTTTAGGGTTCCTCGAAGTGAAATTTACTCCCTTCTGGTTTTTAAGTGTCGTTTAATATAGATGCGCATAAATTAAGAATTGGAATAAATAATATTTAATTTGGTATAAAAGCCCAAATTAAATTATCTTTTTTATATTAATTAAGATTGCTATCAAATGATCATTTATCTCCACATAAACACTCACTAATGATAAACGAACAAAATTGGTGAAAGAAATAATAAAATGACACGAATTTCATAGAGTAGAAGAAGAAATTCACATTCAAGAAACTTATTTTGAGAATATTACGATTTTTAAATTTGTTTATCGCAGATACCATTTGGAAACCCAAATCTCAACACGCATCATGCGTACTCGTCGTCACCAAATGCGACAATGCTCGACACTTCGATTTCATTAAGGTAAGATATCTTTTCTGAGCGAATTTGAAATTTAGTATTTAAGTACTGCGCAAAAATATCATTTTTTGCTTGCACTCGGCCCGATACGACTCATCCAATTTCCACCGTTCGTACCCCTAGCGTGCCATTCAAAAATCGCTAGAAATCCTCGAATATAATACCTACTAGTCTTGATTTTCATATGTTAAACGACGACTCAACTTATAAAATCGCAAATTAAACGTAAATTATCGCTTAATCAAGATCGACAGGAATTTATAATCAAGATAATACTCAAAATCCAACAAATGTAGCTAGTGGTGTTTCATCCTCTTCTCAACGCCCTTTGGCGCCAACACTTAAGGTATAACATTTTTTTAATTTCTTACATCATTATTTAATTAAAATAAAATTAGTATGTATATACATTAGTTTGTGTAATTTATAATACTTAATTAAAATGCAGAGAAGAATGATTTATGAAGCTGATAATGGTCCAAATTACCCTGGAAATTGGATCTCTTTAATGCGAGGCGATCAAGGATTTTTATCTTTGGGCACTTCTGGACAAGGGTAAAATCGGACAAAAATATATATATATATTCCACAAAAATAATCCAATATTTTTTATGAGACCATATTGATTTTTATGTTACTATTTATTTATTTAAGTAACGCGAGAAACAAAATTGATTGTTCTAGGTACACATTGTACGATCAAAGGTATCAAGCCATGGGTCTACCCGTCGATCCGCATTTACGTATTTTTAACGCAATGAATGAGAATGGTGAGTTTTTTACTCCGATATTTTACTTTTCGTTTTAGTAAATAATTAGAAGCAATTTTATTTTAGTTTATATCAAACTGAACGTGTACGAGGTGTGTTGTAATATTTCAGGTCGAGGTGGATCGTCATCGAAAAATAATTGATTGCTTCGGAAGAGCTTTTCATTATATAGATTTAATTAAATTTGTGATTTCTGCAATTATCTTATTTAAATTCCTTTGTGTCTTTATATAATTAATTCAAGCTATATACTTTCCAAACCATCTATATATTTAATGTTTAAATCTTTAATATTCATTGCAATATTCATGTGTTTGCAAGTCATCATTTAATTGTTTTTGGATAAATCACGACTTAATATGCATGCAATTATATATTTTTTATTTAATTATTAGTGATGCAAATTTAAATGATTTGCATCACTAATAAATAAAGAAAAAGTTTACGAATTGAATACAATTTACGACATCCAAATTCTATATATTTTTTTTTTACAATGAAGATATATACATCCAACCATAAATACATGCTAGGGGCGTATTTACTAAAGGGCAGGGGGCAGTCGCCCCCTCAAAAAAGAAAAATACTCGTACTTTTTTTAATTGCTTATTGATCTAATATTATATAAATATGTGTTTTTCTACCCCACCACCACCATTTTTTTATTCTCTATTCCTTTATGTAATTTTAGATATTTTTTTATATATTTTTTTTTACTATAATATAAAATAACACTACTAAAATATATACTTTTTACTTCAAAACTAGTATTCACCCGTGCGATGCACGGGGTGGCATATTTTCAACTGGAAATACATGTTTGAAAAATAAATTTACGCATATATAAATTATTACGCTCATTGAATTTAAATACAAAACGCGACCAGCAATATTGAAGCATCATGTTCTTCATAGTCACATCATAAGAATAATATTAAATATTAGTATATCGTCAAAAATAAATCTTAAAGATAATAAAATTTGCACTGAGCATCCTAGGGACATGACTGGAAATAACATCGCACGGGAGAAATTATATAGAGTAGAAGCACCTGCCAAAGAATAAGTTGTTAAAAAAAAGACATGTTACATGAATAATTGGTAAATATGAAAATATTCTCTACCTTCAAATTCGATGAAATACTTCCTTGTACACGACATTTCTAGTAACATTGGTGAGTTCACCCAAATCCAACTTGATGAATATTGTAATGCCACCTCTACTCGTAACTCTGGACAGTGCAACATATAGTTGATCATGGCTGAAGACTTGCGTAGGAAGATACAAACCAACATGCGAAAGAGTTTGACCTTGGCTTTTATTGATTGTCATTGCAAAAGAAACAATCAACGGAAACTGTCTTCTCTGAAATTTAATTGGTAGTCCGGTAGATAGTATTAAAGTCATCCGAGGAATGAACACCATGTCACCGATATTTTTTCCGGAAAGAATTTTGCAACTCAGAACGTGAATGCCAGTTCTAATAATTTGAAGTTTGGGCCCGTTACACAATCCTTTAGCTTGATCGATGTTTCTTATTAGCATAACGGTGCACCAATCTTGAACTTTAACGCATGAGAACGAAGTCCGGAGCATCTTATTGTGTTGAGGAATTCAGTCGAATAAATTTCTGCATTATCCTCCATTTTTTGCTCGTCCCTAAACATACTATCTGAGCTCAGGTCACCTTCTCCTCTCCTAGAAGGAGAGACATTAAGTGATCGTTCACAAACTCGACGCATTCATTAGTTGGTGCAAGAATTGCTCTCCCTTGAAAATAATCTGGATCATACATGTTACTCAACAATCCGGGTAAACGAATTCCAGTAGGTCTCTGAATGGATCTTCTGAATCACCAATCAACATGTCATCGAGAATCACTATCGAAGCTTCACCATGATTTTGTTCCCCAACATCCTCACTACCAACCTTCAGTATCCAGTCTCCAAATTCTTTTACCTCATCCACGTTAGATGAAGAAGAGCATGACTGCAATATCATGTTCTTAGTCAACTTCATGACACGACAGAAATTCCATCGCGAAGAGGAGTTTATCGTAGCATGTACTATGTCCTGCCTTGATACTTTGAGCACAACTGGTAAAATCTGCCTAAAATCTCCTCTAAGAACAACCACCTTACCACCAAAGAGTTTGTCAACCTGTAATATTGACTTCATTGTCTTGTCAAGCGCTTCAAAACAATATCTATGCATCATAGGAGCCTCGTCCTATATAATAAACTTTTGCCCTTATGAACAACTCCGCCTGTGGACTTTGTTGCGATATGCTACAGGTGGAACTCTCGTGTACACTTATGGGTAGTCCGAATCGAGAATGAGTTGTTCTTCCACCGGGGAGCAATAACGATGCTATACCACTCGATGCAACGTTAATTACAATCTCCCCCTTGGAACGAACTGCAGCCGAAAGAGTTTACCATGGAAAAGTCTTTCCCGTTTCACCATGGCCATATGGAAAGAACATTCCACCACGGTCATTGGATACAACATCCATGACTACATCATTAATCTTTGTTTGCACGTCTGTAATTCAAGCAAGACACCGTTGAAGTTCCCTACCCATTTCAAACCGGTCTTAATCCTGTTCATCTAACACCAATATGTTTACTGTGTCATCCGCTGAGAATTCGATTGGAACTGGCATGGGCGCGTACTTTCGCAAGCTTTTACCATTACCATTGCTTTGCAATATTTTTTCTATTTCGGTGAGAGACGACAATATTAAAAGGATGAGTAATATTTAAAATCTAATTGAATAATGTGTTATACAATTTGCCATACCTGGATTATTATGAAGACTTTGTTGTTTGTAAGCAATACCCTCAGCCAAATCCAACCAACAACTTTGTCAAACATGTTCGGGTCGACTTAAGCTATTGGAAAGAAGCATAACTACAAATAACCTTCTTATATAATCCCTTGGTGCCCAAGTATTCAATTCTATTATTGAATATATGTATTCTTTGTCGTTATCTAATAAACCCAACACATAACATGCATCCCTGAACGTAGGGTAGACGGTATCAAAAACTTTTCTGATGTCCTCGTAGCACGCATATCCCCTCTGAATGTTAAGTAGCAATCTAAGGTATTAGTCTTTCCCCTTCCCAGGGGGAACATTCGCAAGCCTACCAATAGAAAATCTTTTTTTCATTGGCGCCCAAGTTCGAGAATCCTCTTTTAACCCATGTTCGCAAACCTCCACATTGCCTCACATGCCGAAATATATCTGCAGTCGTAGTACATCTTTATCTCATCACAAATCTCAGCACCGCCATCTGTATTGCGTGTTTCATAAAATGCCGCCGTAACTCGCCCATACCCCTTGTTTACGTATTTGAACATGTATTTGATTGACTTGTTCTGGTTGCATAACTCGATATTAATGTGAGATCGGTATTTATTCAACAATATACGATTGTACGGTACTATAAACCCATTGTCAAGAGTAGCTTTCTTCTTCGTAACTGTTCTGCCATCTTCAATTCTCATGTACACAGTAAAACCATCTGCATCTGATTCAGTGCGCTACACAAATGGCTTTGGAAATCGCTTCGTGCAAACTCGATCCTTCATACAGGGAGATTTCAAATTCGTCTGACCGCACGGTCCATGTATCATATACTTCTCCACCAACTGGTACATCTTTCAGTCGTTTACTTCGTCAGGATTTTCAGCACATATGATCCTATCAATTTCTTCTGGGTTATTGGGCTTATCGTTATTATGAAACTACAATAAAATATGTGCATGCGGTAGACCTCGTTTCTGAAATTCAATTACGCATACATCTACATAGAAAATATAAACATATGGTATTAAAAAAATATGCATTAATTTAGTTAAGGAAGCAATAAGTAGTTAAACTCACACATGAGCAAATTCTTTAATTTATATGAATGAAGTAAATGTATAATTATAAACTGAGATCTAATTAAATACTTACATGCTGTAATACGTCTGAATATACAACCTTTCTTGATTTATGTCATCATACTATTGAGCTTCATCTTGAACACACGACAAAGAATGTCTGGCCGATCCTCCGGCCTGAGATTTGTATCTTTCAACATCCTTTGTATTTCTGGCCATTGAGGATTGCATGTGATGGCAATGAAGAGGGTTGGAGATCCAATCCAGTTACATATTCGAAGAGCATCAACGAAGTTGTTAAACATATACCTTGGACCTGCGGTGAACGACCCTGGAATTATAATGCGTTGTCCAACTGATTTACCCTCAGTGTCTCCTTTAAAAATATTTTCTTCGATACCGTTGTACATGTCAACCCTAAGTTGATCTTGATTGAACCTTATGAAATTCAACCTTTGTGACTCTACCATCGAAAATCCATCAACACAGAACTGTTGAAATAACTTCTTGAAATGCAAAAGTAACAAATGTTATCAACGCCGTTTCTGGATTAGATATGCAAAGAACTCTCGCATGCTTACCTTCCTCCATTTTCTATTATCAGCAAGCGAAGATTCTCTCAAACAGATATCGTCTCGATAATCATCTTCCCTGTAAGGAAATAAAAGAGGATACTGTAGAGGCAAGTAAAGAGGATGGAGCTCACTGATTCGTTGAAGCTTATTTGAGCGTGTCTCAGCTACAATATCCCTAAACGCATGTAACGAATCCAATACAATGCAATTGACCTGCTATTTTGTACAATGATTATACAAAATAAGTAAAATGTTACCAAAATAATACAAATATAAATATTTAATGACATAAAATCATTCTATAATAAATTACCTTGCTAAAAATATTGAGTGGAGCCCGTAGCAAGTTTCTAGTACAATGCAAATTAACCTACAAATGAGGAATACCAAAACATATAAGTTATACAAAATAAAGGTCATTATGTAAAATTGTAAATTTTTTTTATATAGTTACCTTCATATATGACGAAAAACATCCTTGTACCACATTATTTGTAGTTGGTTGTATCGCTAGATTCCGACGTGATCAAAATCCTTATGCCACTTTAACTATTAACTCTCGAGAGTGCGACATAGAGTTGTCCATGACTGAAAACATGTCTGAGCAAGTGCAGTACTACATGGGAAAGAGTTTGTCTTTAACTTTTATTGATTCTTATTGCAAAGGAAACCATCGCCGAAGACTGACATTGCTAAAATTTAATAGGCGATGTAGAGTTGGACGGTACCAATGTCATTTATTTGAGCAATGAACGTACACTATATGGTCAACATGTTTATCGGGTAGTGTCATGCATTTGTGAACGTGTTTTCCCATATTAATAACCTGAAGCCTAGTCCTAGTTCCACTGCACGATCCTCTAGCCTGATCAATATTTTTTATGAGCATACGGGAATACATCTTTTCAATGCAACCTAGGTGGAATTCTGGAGCACGATATGGTGTTGAGGAACTCGGATCTATGATATTAACTCCTCATTGTACACACTATCGGAATTCAAATAAACCTTCTCTTCTCCAGTTATGAGCGACAAAAAATGATCATTCAAAAAACCGACACTTTCATTAGCCGATGCAATAATTGTTATGGCCTCAAAGTACTCAGGATTGAACAGGTTGCTCACTATATCCAGGTAAACAAACTCTATAAGATCAAAAAATGGATCTGCAGAATCACGGATAAGCATGTCATCAAAAATCTCAATTTCAAAATTGTTTTATTAGTATTAATCTTAGTCATAATCAGCATACTAATACTAATATAATACTAATATTAATATTAATACTAATACTAATACTATTACAAATACTTATACTAATTACTATACTTTAATGCTAATAATAATGTACTAATGCCAATGCTAATGTACTGATACTAAAGCCAATATCATTACAAATATCAATGCCAATGCCAATACTAATACCAGTACATATATCAATACCAATTGTTTTATTAGTATTAATCTTAATCATATTCCTCATAGTAATACTAATACTAATACTAATACTAACACTAATATTAATACTAATACTAATACTAATATTAATACTTCTACTAATGTTAATACGTTTATTCTAATATTAATGTACTAATGCCAATACTAATGTACTAATACTAAAACCAATAGCAAAAAAATAGCAATACCAAAACCAATATCATTACCATTGCCATTACTATTACATTTACCTTTACAAATATTAATACTAATCTGATAATAATACTATAACTATTAGTAATATTAATGCCACTGATAATCCTAATATGCTAATGTTAATGCTAATACCATTGTCAATATAAATTATTAATCTTAATCATAATCCTAATGCTAGTGTTAATACTAATCCTAATCCAAATACGCTAATTCTAATGTCAATCCTAATATGCTATTATTAACATTAATCCTAATACACTAATGCTAATATATTAATGCTAATTCTACTTCTACTTCTAATGCTAATGGTAATTCTAACCCTAACACTAATGCTAATGCTAATCATAACCAAAATTACAATCCTAATATCAATTCTAATCATAATTATAATCATAATCTTAATCCTAATCATAATTATAGTCCTAATCATAATGCTAATCTTAATTTTAATGCTAATTTTATTCATAATAATAATACTAATCATAGTTGTTATCCTAAAAATACACATATGCTAATGCTAACGCTAATCTTAATACTAATTATATTATGCTAATGTTAATGCTAATCCTAATCCGAATCCTAATTCTAATTATAATGCTAATATTAATACTAATTCTACTAATTCTAGTTATAATGCTAATCATAATACTAATATTCATACTAATAGTAAAATCCTAATGTACCTAATGCTAATGTTAATCCTAATGCTACCACTAATATTAATACTAATATTAATACTTTTATGATAATGCTAATTCTAATTCTAATTCTAATTCTAATATGCTAATGCTAATATGCGGCTTAATCCCACTTTGCACCCTTGAAATATGCTATTTTGGCACTTTGCACCCTCGAAATAAATTAATAGTACTTTGCACCCTCGAAACATAATAAATCATGCATAATGCATCCCAAATGAATGTTTAAAGCTAATAAATGTAATTTAATATTTTTAGTGGTAGTTTTTAGGATGACAAATGTCAAATTATTTTTTTAATTCATCAATCATTTTGAAACTATAAAGTGCATAAATAAAAATACATCTCATCAACTTATTTAAAAATTATATTTTTTATCCCCATAAAATATTTTACAAAAAAAAGAATCCTTCATCTATTTTGTTATTAAGTTATCTGAAAATCATATTTTTTTTCCAAATATTTTTACTTCATATTTCCACCAGTTACAATAAAAAAATCCATCTATCGAATAATTTAGTGATAAAATTTTATTTTAGTTTATTTTGTAAGAAAATATAGTTTTTTCCAATAATCAGGTGTTTTTTTCCCCGCACTTTTTGCGCTCGAAATTAGGTTGGGGGTTGAAGAAAATAATAATTTATGTATTATTTTGCATCCCTGATAAAAAAAAACAATAAAAAAAGTTTCCTTCATTATTCAGTTCAGGGTGCATTGTGAATAATTTATTGTGTTTTGAGAGTGCAAAGTGCTTTTATTGTTTTTCAAGGGTGCAAAGTGCCAAAAGGCTCAATTTCAAGGGTGCAAAGTGGAATTAAGCCGCTAATATACTAATGTTGATCGTAATTCCAATTCTACTGCTAATGCTTATGCTAATCATAAGCATAATCCTAATGTTGATGCTAATCTAAATATGCTAATGCTAATGATAATGTTAGTGCTAATACTAATATTAATTCTAATATTAATCCTAATTTTAATGTTAATTCTAATTCTAATCATAATCCAAATACTAATGCTAATATTAATCCTAATCGTAATCCTAATGTTGATGCTAATTCTAATTCTAATACTAATCATAATCTTAATCCTAATACTAATCTTAATCCAGATAGGAATACTAATACTAATATGAATTCTAATTTTAATCCTAATTATAATTCTATTACTAATACTAATCCTAATTCCCGTATTAATCCTAATATACTAATGATTATCCTAATATGCTAATGTTAATCATAATATATTTATGTTAGTATTCTAATATTAATCGTAATCCTACTACTAATCCTAATTTTCATATTAATCATAATATACTAATGCTAATGATAATACTAATGTTAATCATAATCTTAATCGTAATGCAAATCCTTATTATTATCAAAACCGTAATCATAATCCTAATGTTAGTGTTAAGTATAATATTAAACTTAATTCTAATCATATACAAATATTAATTATACTACTACTACCAATACTAACACTAACACTAACACGTAACACTAACAGTAGCACTAACACTAACACAAATATTTGTACTAATACTAAAAATACTAATACTAATACTAATTATACTATTATTTATACTAATATTAATACTAAAACTAATACTAATATTGATACTGATACTAATATTAATCCTAATATTGATAATAATTCTAATACTTAATAGTAATACTTATACTAATATTATTACCATTACAGTATAACTATTGCTCATACCATTACTAATATTATAACTCATATTAATATTAATTCTAATTCTAATACTAATTGTAATGACGACTCTATTCATAATCCTGATCATAATACTAATACAAATACAAATAGGAATACTAATGGTAATACTAACCTAATTATAATACTAATACTAATATTAATACTAATCACAATTCCAATCTTAATCATGATATTAATATTAATTTTGATCATAATCTTAATACGAATCCCAATCATACTAATAATAATACTTATACTTATACTATACTCATACTTATACTAATACTCATACTCATACTCATAATACTCATACTAATACTAATACTAATATTATCAAACCAACAACAATATTTTGAATAATTATTGTTTGATCAACCAAATCAACACCATGAAATACGAAACGAAAAATATTCAAAACAAAGGAATTTGACATATAAATAAATTTGCCACAAATTAATAATGAGGTTTTTTCATATCGAAAAAAATAATAAATAAATTGCTTCGCATGTATCGCTGATTGTACACAAGCTAAAATATGAGAAAGAAAAAAAATTGAAAAGAAGACACATGGTATGAAATTGGTACACAAAAAATTGAAACGAAATTGTAAACATAACCGAAAGTACACATATTTTTTGGTAGTAAATATTTGATTGCCAATATATAAGCTGTCTGTCTTGATCATATCTACAAAAATATATACAATTAAAAAAATTGTTATATATGATTGCAAATATAAAAATTTATTCAACTATATTGAAACAAAAAACCCAATCTTTTAACCCATAACAAATCATTTAAAACAAAATCTTAACAAAGTTTACATTTATTTGTTTAATTCATTTCCATTGTTTAACAAAGTAAGATATATGTAAACCGGTGATGCTATTAGAATGTATACGTTCGAAATACTATTAAAATTTGACAAACTTTTATAAGGATTAAAGAAATGGATAAAAAAATAAGGATTAAAAAAGCTACTTATATTTTACTAAACATATTTTTTGTTGTGATTCAAAATAAATATAAATATTACCATAATAATATAAACAAAATCTTTGTTTTTTATGACAATTGCTATCAAAATTTCTATGAATTATGTAACATATTAGTATAATGATAATTTGCATTAATACCAATTTATTAGCTTTCATGAAATACGTCATGACCAAGAAGTATGTCATTATTCTAGTTTGCATCATTATAAATGGTGATACACATTTTATACATTCAATGGCAAATAGTGAATAGTATAATTATTGTATTATATAAAAAATAAGTCACATTATTATATAATAGCAAGCATGCGATATAATTAAAACAGTTATAAAATAGCTAAAATATTGGAAATTACTAATTACTATATCTTGTTAATATCTATATTATAATAGCAAAAAGTCAAATTATTATAAAGAAAAAACAAAAAAAGGGCAATATGGCATTGAAAAATATAATATTTATCTACCGGAAAAGAATTTATTATGTAATGATTTTAAATCAATCTCGTTTCTATGAATGTTGACTAATATATTTCCTAAATTTTATATTAAAATTTTTAACAATAAATGTGTATGAAGTTTTTTTTTAATTTAGTGTGTGTGAGAGTCAAAAATAAATTCTTAAAAAATAGTATGTATTGATTTTAAAAGAATCTCATTTTACAAAATTTTGTAACGTAGAAATATACTACTATTTTTTAATGTACGTATAATATATATATATATATCAATAATTTTCTTCAGCTTTAAATTTGAGCACGACATATTTTATTAAACAATAGACAAAAATTATCAATTTAATTATAATAATCAAGAGCAAGATTAAAACATAAAATAAATTATAAATTAGAATGTCCTAACACTATTAAACTCCCAACATTAAATAAATTTCATCAAAAGAAAATTCTAACAAAAATTTCAATGAAACAAAAAAAATATATTTAAGGAGTAAATCTTCTTCTTGACTTGCACAATGCACTTCAATGACGTTTTTGTTGGGATAAACAAAAATTGCGTGATTCTTCCACGAATAAATCTCAAAGAAATCTTTTTTTTTTTTTTTGCCAATGTATCCAGCAACATCTCCAAATTGCATGGATATGTTCTACACGGAAATTGATCAATTAACAACATATTATTAATTACACATTAGTTATAAAAAATATAACAAAACAAAATATGAATATAACCTTTGATTTTTGAACTTTCAAGATGTAGTCGCACTTTTTGCAAATTCATAGAACTTTTCCATATCCGATATCAGTCGCGTAAAATACATGACTTAGCAACGTCCATATCTACAAATCATTAAAAACATGTTAGAGATATATACCTATGTAAAAATAACAAATAATATAATGCAAAGTTAATTTGGAGCAAATAATTATCATGTGCATCGAAACAAATAAATCATAATGATGTATTTTGTCGAGAAAAAAAATGTACACCGAATTATGAATTTCAATATAATTATCAGAAGAAGAAAATAGAAAAACTAAAAAGAGAAACCAAGAATAAAAAAATACTCCCTCCCCTCTCTCTCTCTCTCTCTCTCTCTCTCTCTCTCTCTCTCTCTAACTGGATTTTTTTTTGTGGTGATGAATTTTGTGGTATGAGATTTTATAGTTGTATTTATGCGATAAAAACGTAAATAATATGTAAAAAACGGAAATAATTAATTAACATTAAAACAAAGATTTTCAACGATTGAATTTTTGAATTTGAATTTTAAAATACATTAAAGTACATGTTTAAATAAGGAAAACCCGAAACCAATATAATTAATGATATGCTTCAATTTTGCTAAATCACACACACACACACACACACACATATATATATATATATATATATATATATATATATATATATATATATATATATATATATATATATAACTAATGATATCTAGAAATAAATTAACATCGTTTCTATAATTATAGAAATTATATATATTGTAATTGATATTAATTGACACTCTTGTATAAGATATTATGAAATATGGAAAAGATATAAATCAAATTAATACACAAAATAATAATATCTTATATTAAGTTGGTAAGTTTTAATTAATATGCATCTATTATCGGTAATTGCATTAAATAATTAATTAACGTGTGTATATTAATATTGTGATTATAATGGAACAAAAAATGCCACATGAGATATGAGGTGGATGCCACATAGATATGCCACATGTCGATTTCTTAAGCTATGAGGGTTTCAATTTATATATTATATAGATATATTTATTGTTTATAAAAAAAAGAAACTCATTAACCAATAAAACTACACTATTTTGACATGTATGAGAGATAAAATTTGAAACAAAAAATGTGGAATTATTTCATTAATAATATGGGTGATTCTTGTAAGTGTGTTATTTTTGCAATTAATATAATATTGTGTATAAAATTTACCCAATCGTGAAATTATAAAAATTGCAATTAAGTCCTACGTTTTTTAAATCAAAATATTGTTTATAAAAAAAAAAAACTCATGAACCAATAAAAAGACATTATTTTGACATGTAGGAGAGATAAAATTTTAAAATCAATTATGTCAAATTAATTAATTAATAATATAGATGATTATGATAATTGGGGTTTTTTTGCAATTAATATAATATTGTGTATAAAATTTAATTAACCCAAAAAAAGAATTAACGTATTTATTATGAAAAAATGGATTAAAAAAGGAAACTAAATAACCAATAAAAAGACACTATTTTGACATGTAGGAGAGATAAAATTTAAAAATTAATTATGTGAAATCAATTACATAATAATACGGTGATTATGGTAAGTGGGGTTATTTTGAAATTAATATTAAAATGTGGACTCAATCTCCTCAAGTACATAAATTTTATTGTGTATCTTAGTTTTATATATAATATAGATTGTAAATGTATACTCATTTTTTGGTGAATAACCCTAAAATAAATTCAGGGGTGCTGCCCCAGAACCTCGAAAAATTTATCTTACCTTTAGATGTAGCTAGTATTTCCTAAAAATATTATAGGTACATCGTTGTTAATTTCAATGGTTCACGAGACAAAATTCGTAGGTACACATTGTATGATCAAACATATCAAACCATGGCTTAGGTTTTTTCGTATATCATCGACATTTACAACGTTTAACTTAAGTACTTAAATGAAAAATTGTTTTAAATATTTACTTGGAATAATATACCTAACAAAAGTTGTATAGCATAACCACATAAGTAGTAAAATTATCCAAAAAAAAAAATCAAAAAAATTAAAAAAAAAGAAAAGGAAGAAGCTAAAAAAATCTAAGAGACAATGTTTCATGTTCATCAGATACCTCAGTTTCCTTAATTATATATAAATGCTTCCTCCATGGAACACTTTTCTGTAAAAAAAGAATTAAAATTAAAATTAAAATTATAATTAAAATTAAAATTATAATTAAAATTATAATTAAAATTAAAATTATAATTATAATTATAATTATAATTAAAATTATAATTAAAATTAAAATTAAAATTATAATTATAATTATCATTAAAATTAAAATTAAAATTAAAATTAAAATTAAAATTAAAATTAAAATAAAAATTAAAATAAAAATTAAAATAAAAAATAAATAATCTTGATCTGTCAAGGTGAGAAAAAAGAAAGTATATTTTCATCAAAATGAACTTAAAAAAAAAAAATGTTCACCTCCCATGATCATCATCTCCTTTGTACACGATACACGGTTCTCGTTTCGTTACGGGCTCGTTCTTTTATTCGTTGGTGATTTTTTTTTTTCGTTTTCAGTTGTCATCGTGCGAATCCCCTTTGCTCTTGCTTCTCGAATTTATGCCAAAACTTTTCGTGTGTGATTCATTCCAATGCTCTTCATCGCTACTCGAACCGGAATCGTAATTATGATGAGACTCGTGAATAATATCTTGCCTTGTGCTTTTCGCCGATGAATTCGACCGGCTCTTAATACGCACCGATTTCTTCCTACTCTTGCGTTTCGAGCTCGACCCCAACTTCTTCGACGGATCACGTTTCGGAACTGGCTTTTGATCATCATCTTCTTCTCTCTCCTCGTAATCCGAATTGTCGTCCGAACTATCGCCGTACTCGTAATCCGAGCTCGATTTATCGTCATATTTGTCTTTACCGTGGTTCGTATTTCCGTCTTCATCTTCACTGTCGGAAAAATCTTCTTGATTGTGACGACCGGAAACATTGCTATTATTGCTAGTACTCTCCTTAATGGAGCCGAATTGAGTTGAGTTATCAACCCTAGAAGATAGTATAGGTACGAGTCGGGCGGGTATGGGGGCCTCAGGTGGGGCCATTGCCAGAAAACTTAGGGCAGCCGAAATATCGCTTATCAAGGGACGAGCCGAGGGCTCCTCCTGCAGACACATGGCGGCTACTCCGACGGCTTGGTTTAAGCTTGTCACGTTGAATTGCTTTCGGAGGAGTGGATCAGCCATATCGGGGAACTTCGATGGATCTCGAAAAATCGGTTGTGCCTGTTTGTGATCGAGAACAACGAAACGTTAGGTTAGCTTAGAGACGAAGATCGGATGGATCGGATTAGAATCAACATTTTCTAAAGAACAAAATATTCTCATAAGTGAAAATTGTATTTCGTTATGTTCCATAAATTGTTAGAAAAATCAGAAATCGGAATTTCAGAAATTAAAATAATAAAAATTATCTGAAAAGCGGAAATTTCTGGATTGGAATTGCCGGAATTCGAAAATTCAATATGGGTTTGTACCCAATAATATGATATACATACTTATATAGTATTTCTATATAGTAGATTAAAATTATAAATATATATATTTTTTTAAAAGGAAATTTAAAATCCGATCAGAACCAAAATTTCATATATAATTTGAATTTCGATACCACAAGTTTCAGAAAAATAAAAAAACGATTTATTGAAATTGGAATGAAAAAAAAATGTACGTTAGAAATGTTCAGATCAGAATCGACGAAATTCAAAATCAGAAATTGAAAATTTCCGGATTAGAATTTTGAAATGTAAATTTTGATTTGTACCCATAATATATAACTTGCATACTTATATGATCTAGATAAATAGTATATCAATATAGTTTCGGAACTTAAAATCAGATCGGAATCGAAATTTTATACAAAATTCGTATTATGATACCAAAAGTTTTAGAAAAAAAAATAGAAATTTGATTTTTGGAATTGGAATGAAAAAAATCCCCAAGTCAGAAATATTCGGATCAGAATCTACGGAACAAAATTTGAAACACGAGCGAACAAATATACTTACCCAACTAACTAAATTTTGCTCTTCCGTCGGTCGTGCAGTGTCCATGGCCGGACGGCCCGTGATAAGCTCAAGGAGGACGACACCGAAACTATAAACGTCCGATTTCAATGTCAATTCACCTTGTCTCTCGTATTCCGGTGCACAATATCCATATCCCGCCATCACCCTCGGTTGCATCTTATTGCCACTCTGCACGAGCTTGGCTAGCCCGTATTCCGAGAGTCTCGGATTGTTCGCATCATCGAGCAGGATGTTCGATGATTTCAAATCACGATATATAATGGGGGGATCGGCTTTCTCGTGCAAGTACTCGAGCCCTTCTGCGATACCTAGAGCAACTTTCATTCTTGTTGACCAATCTATTGGTTTTTTCCCAGCTGGAAGATCTGCAAAATACACAAAAAAGTGTTCACTTTATTTCTCAAATTCTTTTCCCCAAAATACCCTTTTGCCGAAAAAGGGTAAAGAAGAAAAGGAAAAAAAAATGTATGCAGATCGAGAGTACCGAATAGATGGTTTTTCAAAGAACCGGACGACAAGTATTCGTACACCAAAAGCCTTTGATCTCCATCGGCACAATATCCGATTATCTTTACTAGATTTTGGTGATGAAGGAAACTCAAAGTCGAGACCTCGAGCACGAAATCCTTTCCTCCTTGTACTCCATTTCTGTCTAGTTGTCTAACGGCAACAACCTATTCGAAAAGGGAACATTAAAAAAAAAAAAAAAAAAAAAAACCGGTCGGAAAAAAAAAATTAAAATTTGCGAGACTTTTAGTCTATTATACTGACCTGTCCACTTGGCACAAGTGTCCCTTTAAATACTTTTCCAAATCCGCCTTCCCCCAATAGACATTCTTGACGAAAATTCTTTGTTGCGGTGGCTAGTTCACGGAAAGTGAAAGATTTCACCGCACTATGTTCCGTTTCTTCGATATGATCATCGTTGTCGTCTAATGGATCTTGCGTATTGCTATTATTTACTGCAAAACAAAAAAAAAAAACAACAAAAAACGCGATATTTAGAAAGTGACTTGTAAATTCTGGACAAGTGAAATTGCAACACAATATCACATCAATTGAACACAACATGTCGTAATTAGACAGAAAGTACAACGAAAATTTGTTTGGCTTCCAAATTCCACAAGATGCTATAATACATCACATCATCAAAAACCTTAATTTCAACAAATTTTTCAATCAATAAATCCAATCAATCAACAATATGCATTTGCATGTTTGATTTTTAAGGCTGAAATTCAATTATGGGTCGACCCGACCCGACCCACTCGATCAATTGCTGCCGTACACAGGCTAACACAATACAAAATTTAGTAATAATTCTACGTATGCATGCGTGCATGCACGTAAATAATATGTATATAATAATATATGAAAGAAGGATAGAAGTGAAACCAGGAGGAGGAGGAGAAGGAGAAGGAGGAGTGAAATCTTTCGGCTGAGCTATCGGCAAATCATTGTTATTCTCGTTGCTGCTTTCTTCTTCCTTTTTTTGAAAACATGGGAAGCAACTCATCTCTTTAGGCTAAAAACCAAAAAAAGAAACGAAAAAGCAAAAAAGAAAAAAAAAAAAAAAATCGGTCTCGAAAAAACAAATGTATGTAGAAATCGAAAAACAAAACGGCTCCTTTTTCGTCTGACGACAGAAAAGAAGCACGAAATTCCCTCCTTGTTTTTTTTTCGTTTTCTTGTCTCCAATCCTCAAACTGCTCGAAACCAAACATTAAAGAACACGGAGCCAAACTGAGAAAAAAAATCTCGTTTCTTGAATTAGTTCGACTCGTTTTAATTTATCATGCATGCACGAAAACTTTCGTTACAAGATATCTTTTTTCTTGGGGGGGAATGTGGGGGTGGGGGTGGGGGTGGGGGGGAGGGTCCTCCAGAAGAATGAAGGACCCCTTAAGATGAAGATAATGGCAAGAAATTGTGGAAACCTGGAGGAAAGAAAATCATTTGGAGAAGAAGAGAAAAATGGATTGTTTATGAACAAGCAATTTTTGTTGTTTGCCTCCAACCAAAACTTTTCCTTACAATTTGCTCATTTTGCTCCGGAGAAAAAGGGGGAGGTTTCAATGGAATGGAATGGCACTCTCTTTTTCTTTTTTTATTATTCAAAAATGAAAAAATAGAACATCTTTTTTTTTGTTTTTTGTTTTTTTTTGTTTTTTAGGGTAAATTACGGTCACCCCTAAGGTGGGATCAAATTACGAAAAAACCCCTTTATGTTTTGGTAATTACAACCACCCCTCAATATTCTTGCACGTTCATCTTTATGGTATCAAATTCAACAGAATCTTCCAGATTAAGTGAAATGTTCTCTAATTTGTGCAAAAATGCAGTTTCTGATGCACCATAATCTGGTATTTACAAACCAAGAGACACATCTTACGATCATCTTGTTTCAAAATGTGAAGCTCGAATGAAGTAAAATGGGTACAAACTAGATAATATTCCACATAATCTAGAAGATTCCACTAAATCTGACACCACAATGGTGGACATGCAAGAAGATTCATAGTTGCGGAGGGTGATTGTAATTATCCAAACACAAAAGAGTTTTTTCGTAATTTGACGATACCTCAGGAGGTGGCCGTAATTTACCTTTATTAAAAATTAAAACATCTTTTTTTTCTTAATTCTATTTTGAGGGACATTTATATGTGAAAATAAAAATAAATATTATGAATGTTGTTGCCATCTTTATTTATCACTTATTGTTTTTTATTACAAAGAAATCTGCAACCACAAATATGTGTAATAACTCAATCAACTTGATCACACTTGCATTAGCTCAAGTGATCCTGAAGGCGTCGAACTAACAACCTCATCTCCCTTCCTTGCTATCTGCAAGTAATAAACGATACATTATAATTAGGGAAAATTGCACATCACTCCCTAAAAATTTCTAATTTTTGCACTTTACCCACTCAATTTTTTTAAAAGTGAATGCCCTCCTTAAAAATAAAATTCTTGTTGCACATTGCCCCGATAGAAAAATTTCGATGGATCATTTATCGGAATTGAGTATTTTTGTTGCATGCTGCCCCTTTTATATGTTATTTTTGTTGCACGTTACCCCTTAAAATTAAACGTTATCTTTTTTTTTGCAAATTGCCCATTTAAAATGTTATTTTTATTGCACAATGCCCACAAAAAATTGGTTTCTGGGACAAAGTGCAACCAAAATAATATTTTGAAGGGAGATAATCCTGTTTTTGGATTTTTAGGGAGGAAGTGCGAAAATGGAAAATTTTTAGGGGGTGAAGTGCATTCGGTCTCACACACACACACACACACACACACACATATATATATATATATATTAGCAAAAAACTAACCATCTGATCAGCAGCCATTGATGTGTTATTCCAGGCTCGTTCCAACTCGTCGAAAACCAAATCGATGGTGGGTCGACCTTTGCTGGAATTGGCTGCACAAAGAACAGCTATTTGCAATATGGACTCGAAATCGACGTAGTTAACATTTCCTTTCATCCTAGGATCTACAAAATCCGTCAGTGGCCTTTTTCCAATGCTCACATCTTTCGCCTGCGCAAAGCCACGTTAGAATTTCAACGAAACATTAATTATATTTTTCTCAATTATGCCCTTACTGTTCTTAATTTATTGAGAGAGAGAGAGTTAATGGTGAAATAGTTTATGAGAGGTGGTTTATATTCTGGTCACTTTATTAGGGGTTTCTTGATACGTGTAAAGTATTCAATAAACGATAGTAATAATTTTAAAAAAATAGGGTAAATTACAACTACCCCTGAGGTATGGTTAATTCACGGAAAAAATCCCTCTTGTTTGGATAATTACATCTACCCCTCAACTATGGTTTTTTCTTACACATCCACACTTATAGTGTCAAATTTAACATAATCATCTCGCTCTAGTTTGTACTCGTCTTGTGTAAAAATACAGTTTCTCATGCACCACAATCTGATATATACAAGCCAAAAATCACATATTATGATCATCTTGCTTCAAAATGTGGAGTTCGAATGGGATAAAACGGGTACAAAAGTGAAAATATTCCATATAATATCAAAGATTCCACTAAATTTGAAACTGGATTTATAGTTGAGGGGGTGGTTGTAATTACCCAAACAAGAGGGGAGTTTCGTAATTTAACCATACCTTAGGGGGCGGTTGTAATTTACCCTAAAAATAATACTCCATCCGTTCCTAATTAGGTGTTTCTTTTCACTTATGTACAAGTATTAAAAAACACAATAAATGTGGCCTGATTTTAGGGAAAAACATATAAAAAAGACTAAAATAACCTTTATCACCTATTAATGATTTATTTATAAGAGAGTTAATGTATTTAATGCAGTATTGGATATGTAAAATGACAGATAACATGGAATAATTTTTTTGAAAATGTGAGTTATTGTGAAACAGATGGAGTAATGAAAAAAAAAATCACCTTTCGGGTGAGTTGGTCTCGAGCGTCTAGGTCGAGTTGAATGACTCGTTGACCGGATAAAAGTTGGAGCATGACAATTCCGAAGCTATAAATGTCACTAGCACAAGTTAGTTTAGCGTTGGTCATATATTCGGGGTCCATGTAACCCATTGTTCCTCGAACGTCCGTAAACACTTTGCTATGCTCCATTAGTTTCGATAGTCCGAAATCGGACAGCTTTGCTTCCATGTCATCACTCAGAAGAATATTTGTCAGCTGCATGTATATATATATATATATATATATATATATATATATATATATATATATATATATATATAGCAAGATTAATAAGTTAATTATGTGCTTATAATTTGCTCTCATTTAAAACAAGGAAAATGTCACTAGAGTAGGGTTGAGCTATACATATTATGCTCGATGAAGTGTACACCGGGTGAAGATGAAGACCGACTACCCTTCATCCATACATACACACACACACCAACACGGATGTGTGTGTTTTTGTGTGTGTATAGATAGATGAGTACTAGATGTTGTACTTTGTGTATTTCACCTAAGGTGGAAATTGGAATTGAATTTTTTGGAAACAATAATTTTCTTTCCGAATTTCATAAGTTCATATTTATGATATTTTCAATTTTTTTTTTGGAACAAAATTAGAATACATGTTAGATTCCGATTTCCAATCCCATTTTGAATTTACCAAAATATTTCCAAAAAGTTCCGATTTTCTACCGAAAGTTACACTAACAATATCGATGTTATTATGTTTTTCATATTATAGGCGGCTAAAAAAGAAGACGAAAATTCCGATCCAAAAATTTCCAAATTTGGATCTAGTTTTCCCATTTCAATTTCCGTTTTTATTAACAAAATTGAAATTAGTTTTTCATTTTCGAATAAAAAAAGATTTTTTTTTTTCCAAAAGTGATAATTTCAATCTGATCCGTTCAATTTCAACCCCCGAAATTTCACCTAATAAAGACCGACCCTTCATCCAGGCACAAACAACAACATGCATGGGGATGTCTGTGCTTTTGTACGTAGATGAGTACTATATGTAGACAATGTACTCGATATATTTCACCCGAATTAAAAAAAAAAATTAAAAAAATCACCTTAATATCTCGGTGTACGATGCATCCGTCGGCGTGATAGTGCAGATATCTTAGAGCACAAGCACAACCCCTCAATATTTTCACCCTCAAATCCCATGTTAGGACACAATCTTTCCCTGTCACAAATTAATCCATCTCAAACCCTAAAAAAAAATTAAAAATAATAATAATAATAATAATAAAAAAAAAAAAAAAACATATATACTCAAAAGATGCTGAGCAAGATTCCCATTAGAACAATACTCATAGACCAAATACTGCACCCCACTCGCAATGCCGCATCCGAACAGACAGACGAGATTCGCGTGCCGAACCCTCGAAAGACCGTCGATCTCTCTAGCAAAAGAATCCGACGTGTTTGTCCGAAAAAGCTGTTTGATTGCAATAAGCTGTCCACTTGGCAGCATGCCTTTGTACACCTGTCCTGCACTTCCTCTTCCTAGGAGCTGTTTGCCGTCGGCGACGGCTGTGTAGTTAATCGCGTTCTCAATCTCCGTTTTCGAGAATCTGTAGAGGCCCGAGCATCTCGCGGCGAGTTCTTTGTTTAGGGTTTCTGTCTTTTCTTTCTTAATTTGTTTTTCGGTTTTCGTCACGTGCTTGATTAGCATGATTATCATTGCTAGGCCAATCATTACTAAAGTAACTGCTAAGAGTGCTTCGGATAGATCACCTGATGAATTAATGACATGTTTTTCTTTGTAAGAATATTTTACTGAGTTAGTACTAAAGATGGAAATTTATTTTTAACTTACTCTTCTTGACTTGGATGTAATTGACTGGTTCTGCAAAAGGGGAGGGGTAAAAATGAAAAAAAAAAAAGATGAATGTCAGATCAGTTATAAAATTGTTTTATCCATCCCTGAGGGAAGGTTAAATTATGAAAAACCCCCCTCGTGTTTGGGTAATTACTACCACTCCTTGAACTATGAATCTTTTTACACGTTCACCCATGAGGTATCAAATTTAATGGAATCTTCTAGATTATGTAGAATATTCTCCTGTTTGTACCCGTTTTACCCATTCGAGCTCCACATTTTGAAACAAGATGATCATAAGATGTGTTTCTTCGCTTGTAAATATCAGATTTATCTGGTCATCTGAAAAATGCATTTTTGCACAAAACGAGTACAAACTAGAGAACATTTCACGGAATCTAAAGGTGAATGTGTAAAAAAGATTCATAATTGAGGGGTAGTTGTAGCTACCCAAACATGAGGTTTTTTTTCGTAATTTGACCTTACCTCAGGGATGACCGTAATTTACCATTGTATTTAATTTAAAACATTTTCTTTTTAATATTAACACAAGCCAAGATTCATCGATCACCTAATGGGAATTGAAACGGAATTTTGGAATTCAGCCGATTCATTTCTAAATATTTTCGAATATAACATTCTTTTTTAATTCGTCAGGCCGAGTTCCAAAATCCGATTTTCATATTTTTCAAAAACTTTTGGAGATCAGAATCGAAACTTTTCCTAAAACATTAATTCCGATCCGATTTTCACCCCAATACCAACGTTCATAATTCCCCCAAAAAAATTATAAAAAAAAACGCCCCAAATTTGGACAAATAATTAAATGATATAATTCCTACCTGGATTTGCCAAAGCAGGCAAGCATCTATCAAAATCATCAGCAGATGTACTAAGATTCATTTTGCCAGCTAACACCGAGACAACAACAGCAACAAGACAAACACCTTTTTCGTCGCTAATATTTCCTCGAACACCCAAATCAGCGACCAAATTATCCACTTCTTTCGATATTGCATTAGTACATTTCCCACACGCATCATCGAACGAAGAAGAAGAAGAAGACCCGAAAATCGAACACTTTTCAAGAACGTTTTTATCGATATTTTCCAGCTTAAGATTCGAGCATTTTCCGCTTCCATAGTAGAAACTGTCGAATCCGCATGTTTGGACGGATACGTTTTGCTGAGGGCGAAATGGTCCGCTGCAGTTGCTCCACTGATCTTTAGCAAGGAAGATATTATCCGACGGACTGTTAAATAAACGAAGGGCTAACGCGTTGGTAAAAACGAGGAGGGCGTTTTGGCAGCAATTTGTTATGGGGAAGGTGTTCCAATTCTTGATGTTTTCTTCGACATTAGTGCATCCACCTATCGGTTTGTATGGGAATGCAGTGAAATTTAGCCTGCATGCTGTAAAAAAAAAAAGATGGATTTTTTATCTTATCAAGAAATTAAAATATTTTCGGAAATCAATAATCGAGAATGAAAAAAATGGCATTTATCGTAACAGCGAATATTTTTTTCAGTCTGAATTACGATTGATCAAGAATGATTTTTTTTTTCTTTTTTTTTGAAATTTGAGGAATTAAGCCCTTTTGTGTAATGATCATGAAACTGAAATTAAAAAAAAAAGAAGGAAATATACGAAGGGAGGAATCGAGAAAACGGTATAAACCTGGATCTCCCGGTGATGGAAATGAAGAGGCTTCAATAAAAAAAAGATTAATTAGTAAAAAAGAAAGAACCCTAAATTTCATGCATATTTCTTTCATCTTTAATTTTCTGCTGTCACAAAATCTTAATTCCGGTAATTTCTTGATGTTTGAGAAAATTACAATAAACGAACCATATTTATAATTAGGCAATCTTTGGCCTCAGTCGACTGACGACGAAAGAATTCGTACAACGTTCGTCGTGTAACCTTGGGAGTATCAATCAACATGGAAAGGCTAATCTGTACTGAAATCCAGGCTTAATACATTGTCAGTGCAGATGATGGTCTTTTGGCATTTTATTGCAATAAATTTACTTATATTATCTACTAATTAAGAAATGATTCCTTTTGGCATTTATCAACTTACATGCAAACGAGATTTTCGACTTAGTTTTCGCCGTCTTAATCAATATGGGAAAAATAAATCGAGACCCGATGGATTTGGCTCGAAATTCGAGCCTAATGCATTACATGACAATATTTAATACAACGCCAAACTGCTCGTTTCACGTACTAGATCTATCAATTAAAAAGTGCTTCCATATCAGTTTCAACTTCTCTTTAAGCTTTTCTATGGCAACGGCGTTATTTACCGTCTGCTCCTGCATTTTGATCAACAAACACACACACACACACAGTTATTCAATATCAAGTTGCACAATGCTAAAACGAAGTGAAACGAGATAATAAAATCAAGACTCAATTAAAAACGATGATTTGGAGCCAAAACGATGAACATATGTAGTGAATGCAGTGCAAAATTTAATGCATAAAAAAATAAAAATAAGGGCAAATTGCACATCACCCCCTAGAAATTTCTAATTTTCGCGCTTTACCTCCTCAAATTTTTAAAAAGTGAATGCCCCCCTTTAAAATGTTATTCTTGTTGCACATTGCCCTAATAGGAAAATTCCGATGGATTATTCATCGGCATTTGAGTATTTTTGTTGCACATTGCCTCTTCAAAATGTTATTTTTGTTGCACAATGCCCATAAAAAAATGGCTTATGGGGCAAAGTGCAACCAAAATAATATTTTGAAGGGGGTTATCCAATTCTTGAATTTTTAGGGGGTAAAGTGCGAAAATGGAAAATTTGTAGGGGGTGAAGTGCATTTTGTCCTAAAAATAAATAACTTACCCGTATTAGTAGAGAGACAATTTCAGGCATTTTAAGACTAACTTCATTGGAAACCTCTCCACTCGAAGACCTGAAATCAAATCTATCTGCAACTCGAACTTTAAGTCTCGTACACGAATTTCTAAATATTTTAGCATTCGTATGCCAAACTCCAATCACGGAGTATCGATCGCCCGACGACTGACTTCCAAACGACCATCTTAATCCACCCTTCACTTCTGAATCTAATCTGGCAGAATTTATCAGCCCTTTTATTTTCTCGACCTCTTCATCCTGGAAAATAGAAAGCATAATAATTGGAATAATTCTGTAAGACCTCATTTGGTTGCCAAGATAAGATTAGCCAAGATAAAATTAAATAATCTAAGGGTAAATTACAACCACCCCTGAGGTATGGTCAAATTATGAAAAAAACCCTCATGTTTGGATAGTTACATCTACCCTCAACTATGAATCTTCTTACATCTCCACCCTTATAGTGTCAAATTCAACATAATTATCTAGATTTTGTCGAATGTTCTCTAGTTTGTACTCGTTATGTGCAAAAATGGAGTTTTCCGATGCACCACAATCTGATATATACAAGCCAAAAAACACATCTTATGATCATCTTGCTTCAAAATGTGGAGCTAAAAAACGGGTAAAAAATTGAGAATATTCCATATAATCCAGAAGATTCCACTAAATCTGAAACAGCAAGGGTGGACGTGTAAAAAGATTTATAGTTGAGGGGGTTAGTTGTAACTAACCAAACAGGAAGGGGGTTTTCGTAATTTAATCATACCTCAGGGGTTGGTTGTAATTTACCCATAATCTAATGAAACCCAATTATATTACTGGATCTTCGATGATCCAATAAAAAACATGTCTAGAAGGCAAGATAAGCTATGATAATATAATTTTTGCGGGTCGACCGGGCAAGTTATTGGGGATACCAAACATCAAACAAAGTCCTATTATTTAGTTAATCACGGTTAATCTTCCCAACCAAACGAGGCCTAAGAAATTAAGAAAACTCGGATTAAGTTTAAAGAACTTACTGTTAAGGCTGATAAAATTCTCTTCGTGCAAAGCATCAGCCTCAAATCGAGGTTCTTATCGGGACAGGACATATCTACAACCAGGTGGCGCACTCGGTTCAACTCAATCTAAGAAAACGAGAGTAATATTTTTATTTTTTAAACACAAGTTAGAACTGGAAAAGCAAATACACGTGCGAAAAAAAAACTTGCCTTGCAAAGTTCGAGTTCGTTTGTGTCTTTGGAAACAGCACACTTACACGATATGGTTGAATCAGGTTGTGTGTTGTCAGACAACTGCATCACGTGAGCATCGGTCTGAATAACGGAATTTATAATTTAAAAAAAGAAAAAGAAGCATGGAGTTCCCGGAAAAAAATACCTTTACGTGGTATAACTCCTTCTCCTCAAACTCGAAATCGAATTTCGGGACTACGTTGCTTGTAATGTATTCGACATACGCAGCGGGAAGATTTGTGTAAAATGATTTGTGCAATTGTTTCAAAGTGCCTCCATGCAGAGAGCTTCCTTTCATGGATTCTCGTGTATACGAACGGTTCCTGCACGCCCAAAATTTTCAACGGAATTATATCTTACGTTTTTATGTAGATGAATTTACATAAGCAAATGGGACTAAAATTTCAAAAAAAAAAAGTAGAACGCGAAGTTAGAATTCAGCGTAATACATTTCGATAAGTTAAATTTGGGATATGATTAGAAAGTTCGTGCTCGTCAACAAACAAAGAAACACTAACCCATGGAAATGAATTTTTCCGAATCGAAGAACGAGAGTAGGTTTTATTTCTCCGAACTCGTTTCCCGTCATCTCTTTCACTCGCCGAATAGATGAAAACAAGTCGTGCTTCACTGTTTCAGAAACAAAAATCCACGGATTTTCTGACAGCTCACTTGCCTTGTCAACATTTTCTACACAAGAACTTATCATCAGCAACGAAAAAGGATGTGCAGAATACCTTCCGACACACTTAGAGGGTCATTTTTGCAATTTTCAATAAATTGAAAACACATTTCGGTACCAAATCTGCAAATAGTTTTGTTGCTTCCTTAATTCTTTACATTGATCAATTGCAAATTCACAAACGATAACAATTTATAAGAATAGATTTGAATATATTGCACGTCACCCCCTATAAATTTCTATTTTTTGCACTTTACCCCCTCCAAATTTAAAAAAGTGAATGCCCCTCTTCAAAATGTTATTCTTGTTGCACATTGCCCCGATAACAACATTCCAATGGATTATTTACCAGCTATGTAGCACGGACAAGGAAACGCGTACATGGGGAAACAAGGAAACGGATACGAGGAAACTTCGTTTTCCAAAAAGTTGGATACGGGAACGCGGGGAAACGCGTAAATAATACAAATATAGGGGTGCATTCATAATTTCTAAAAATATTATAATGTTTAATATACTCCACAAATTACATTCCGGGCATATAAACTTATTTTAGTATGGAATTAACCTCTACAAAAATATTAAAACACCACAAGAAGTGAAAAGGAGACATAATATTTAAGATTTTTTTAAGCGTATGCAATTCGGAGTTTTTATTTAAAAGAAATTTGGGTTTATTTTGTTTGGAATTGGCTTTTGGGGGCGAAGTGCCACCAAAACAATATTTCGAAGGGGGTTATCCGTTTTTTTAATCTTTAGGGGGGGAAAGTGCAAACATGCAAAATATATATGCGGCAAAGTGCATTTTTTCCTACTATATAATTTATAAACAAATAGAGACATATTTATTTTATAATTTATAAATGTACCCCATATTTTTAATATCTATGCTATGTGCTACAGAAAAAAGACATGCTTTTGAAAGCAAAAATGCAGGTTGTACATTGTGCTGCTACATCTTGTACCTTAAGATATCGAGTGAAAAAAGAACGAACCTTTGAGCACTAGAGCAAGAGGCTTTTCACCGGATTTTCGGTCAACGGACTCCACATCCACCGGCTCGAGGCGAGTCAACTCGGAAACCCTTGACTCGTCGCTCAGTCCGACGACGACCCATTTAGATATAGCATTTTCAGCGTACACGATTTTCTTAGGATTATTTTTCGACACCAGATTCAGATTCCTCTGGAAGCGAGGGATTGCTGACTCCGGCGGTGGCGCTGGGGACGGCGGAGATGAGGCGGCGCCGCCCTTTGACAGCCTCTTATGCGGGGGTACGTATGCCATTACAGTTTACAAATTACAATATGCAACCCTTTTGATCGGTACATCTCAGTTTTATAACTTAATCAATTAATGCTTCACTGTACAGTACGGACACGGAAACGGTGATTCGGGAAAATTGCATGTCGCAAAAATGAGAATACAGAAACTTGGGGGAAACTTGTAAATATTAAAAGTATATGGATATATTTATAAATATGCTATATAAGCATATACAAGTTTTAATTTATATATAAATTCTTTTTATATATTTCCATACAAATATATTCACAATCAATATTATTATTATCAACTATTAATTTGCAATTAATCATGTAAATAATTAGAGAATCAAAAAAAATATTTGAAAATTAACTATTCAAACATGTTTTTAACTTTCCAGAAATTGCAAAATGGCCCATAAGATGTCCTGCATGTGTCCTTGAGTGTTGGACACGACACGTATCCCAAACACGGATACGTTAAGAAGCTGAAGTTTCCGTACTACATACGTTATTCATATTTTGTTAGTCCAAAAATTTATTATACTTCAAATTTAAAGGCTAATTTTGCAAGAGCATCTCCATTTGAAGGCATATCCAATATCATTTATCAACTATACATAAGACTATTTACAAATATGACCAATGTTTCTAAAATATCTAGTATTTAATATAAAGTATACACATTTGTTATTTTTCAAGCAGTGTAGTTTCGTTTGCCACCATTTTTTTTTAAAGTATATTTCGGGTCTTCGAAGATAAAATTACGGTTCTGCCACTGCACGTGAAAAATTCCCGGTTATTGTTTCAGTCGAGCAAAAGCAAACCTATTCATCCTCTCAAGAATCCCGTTCGCTTTCCTCTTAGCCCTCGAAGTCCCACTCTTCGCTACTCGAGACAAAATTTCGTACGCATTCTCCACTTCACTTATCTCCCTCAACTTTCTCCGATCACTAAAACACACATTATAAATAATCGAAACGCAATTTTCGGTGCTCTTTTCACTTACATTCTCTCCCAAAACACCAAACAAGCAAAATATCACCCCACACTCTTCAATCTCCTCGATCGCCCTCTCGTGGCTCGAAAGCATTGCAAGAATTTCGAGCATTTCATCGACTAGCACACAATCGATAATCTTCTCAACAATAGGCATAACGGCTCCTTCCCGGACGACTATTTCCCGGTTTTCGAAAACGGTGCACAAATTCAAGATTGCGAAACAAGCATCTCTCAAAGCGAATGGATGCCCTTCTTCGATTAGCTCGATCAAAGCCCTGATAGCACCCGATTTACTAATCAAGTGTTTGTTTGAATCGAGGGTTGATAAAGAGGAAATGGCTGCAGCAGCATTGCTTCTCGTTTTTACATTTTCGTCTCTCAACGACTCGACGAGAAAAGAAACGGCTAATGGGCTGTTCTCTCCTGCCACTATCCTTTTCTTGTTGCTTTCATGAGTGGAGATATTCAAAACTATTGCAACCAAATCGTTGCGCAGATCGGAATCAGAATTCGTGTTTCGGATCAAAATCGGAGAGAATAATCGGGGAATGGCATCCTTAGTCTCTCCGAAAAGAGCCCGGAAAGAGGAGAATTTTTTTGTGAGAAAACGAAGCTCTTTCGCAGCATCGGCTCGATCGGAAGTGGACGAAAGTTTTTCGAGAAGTTCAATCAAATGCTCTGCGTTTGCGTTTGCCGAAAAGTCTTGGGTTTCATCGTCGTCGATGGGGATCTCAAATCTGTGCAACGTACACCAGTTGTCAATCATTTTCTTGATTGAAAGATTTGGGATTAGGGCAGTGTGGGGAAGAAGCTGATTGGTTAGTGGGCATGTTTGATGCCCATCTTTCAGCCATTCTTCAATAATTTGCTCCTCATATGTCTGCCAAATAAATATATATATGAGAGAGAGAGAGAGAGAGAGAGAGAGAGAGAGAGAGAGAGAGAGAGAGAGAGAGAGAGAGAGAGAGAGAGAGAGAGATGAACAGTTGAATCAAACAACCACCTGACCAGAGGCGAGGACAACAGGGTGTCTCATAAGAACACCAGAAATCGGACAGTTGAATTCTGGAGGTGGATTTTTTTGAAGAGCAAGACAAATTTCAATTGCATTTTCGGTAGCGTCCAAATCGTCGTCGTCTTCCTCCATTAAAGCCTCCACCACTCTCTGAAGCTCTTTCTTCAGCTCTGCTGCAGTTGCCATTTTTCTTTTCCCCAGCCTAATTGGCCATTTTTAAAACCCTAATTTATCCAATTTTCCCCCAATCTGATAGGATTGTTCACTCAAACAGCAGTTTTGCAAGAAATTTAATAAAATGAAAATGAAGACTATAGTGCGACTCTGTTGTGTCATACTTTTCTTGCATTTTTATTTATTTATTTCCAAGATTTGCTTTAATTAAATTTATAAAAAAAAAAGAAAAAAAAAAAAAAAAAGCAAGATTCTTTGTAGATTTTAATAGTTTCTTTACGTTGTGAAAGAAAATTATTTGTAAAGTAGAGGATTATTTCTGCAATTATATATAATTCCATGTGTTGCGTGTAAGATAGATTATTTATTTTTACAGACACGGAAATAGCAATACGCGAAAATGAAAAAAAAAAAGTACTGGAGTTTAGGAAAAAAATTAAATATTACAAGTATAGGGGATATTTATAAATATATTGTATAAACATATATAAGTTTATATTTATATATGTATATACATTCTTTTTATATTTATTCATTTTTTTTTTTTGAGAAACTATATTTCTTCATTTAAATGTATTAAAAACTAATATTATTATCAACTATCAGTGTACAACTCATCAATAATATATGTACATAACTAGGGAAGCAAAAAATAATATTTCGAAATTTGCTATTCAAACGCATTTTTAATTTTTCTGAATTTGAAAAATGAGATGTAAGATATCTGACATGTGTTCGAAACAGGAATACGTTAACATATTGAAGTTTTCGTGCTACGTAAATCCTAATTTTTAGTAATAGTTCTATAAATCCAATTGAGTTATATATATAAAAAAAATCATTTGTTGGAGAAAAATATTCAAATTTGTTTGATTAATACGATGCAAACAAAACATGTAATATCAAATATGTGGACGTAACCCGGATGAGGTATTATTTAATAATTTTAATGTTGGATCATTAAATTCATAATTACAATATTGAAATAAAATTAGTACTCCCACTGCCGCCAACAATTAAGAATAAATTAATGTCTAATGAAAATGAATAGACCATAATTCCATATGCCGACATCTATAAAAATATCATTCTTTTTTTTTTCTTTTTTTTTTTATGAAAGTAGTGGTCACTACTCACTAGTCACTAGGACTGCATAACTTCTTCATTTTTTTTTAATTTTTCTTAATTTAAAAAATTAAAATAATAAATAAATAATTATAGAAAGTGACTGCACTTGGAATTTTTTTTTGTCCCAATTTGAAATATTTGGTGGCCAATCCCATGTCATTAGGTCAAATTGTCAATCTTTAAATTATCAATCCCCAAGCAATGCAATTTAATTATATCAATAATTGACCAAAACACGTGGATTTGTAGAAAATAACATAAAATATTGTTGTGTATTCTTTGAAGAGAAAAAGAAAAATAAAAGAAAAAAGAAACGTGTAAATTCAATTGGAGATTTTAAAGAATTTTATACCTTTTATAACTTTTAAATTAGAAATTTAGGTTTGATTATCCTTATTATTTGTGCACACACATAATCACGAACTTTTATAGTGGTCAAAATTGAATGAATATATATATATAAAAAAAAAAAAAAAAAAAAAAGAATATCAAATTTCAAATTGAAGTCAATTTTCGTATTTTCATGTATAATCATTTTTACCCACATAAATAATTAGGTTAGGGATTTTTATGCAAAAGTCCCCAACCAAGCATGTTTATTATTCTAGGTTTAGGGGACATATCTCTTTTACCAATAAGCCCATCCCTTTAATATTTATTATAACTAAAGGAAACATTCATGTATATCCCAATATTACCCTCAACCATTTATACCCAATTCTTAATTGTAATCCAAATTAATCAATTTTGTCCATAAAAGTTCAATTTTGACCACAAAAATTCAATTTTGACTTTTTTTTGGAGTATAATTTAATATGCTCCAATTTCATCCTTAACTTAATTTAATCTCAATTTGACCCCAAATTTCACAAATTATTAAATTTTGACCCAAAATTTTTTTTTTTTCAAAAAATATTTTTTTTTTCAAAAACTTTTTTTTTGCCGCCGGATTCCGGCGTTGACCGGCGGTCAACGCCGGTCTCCGGCGTTGACTTTTTTTATTTTTTTTATTTTTTTTTTTTTTTTTTTTTTCTTTCTTCCGGATTTTTTCGCCGGTTTCCAGCGTAGACCGGCGGTCAACGCCGGTCTCCGGCGTTGACTTTTTTTTTTTTTTTTTTTTTTTTCTTCCGGATTTTTTTTTCCGCCGGATTTTTTCGCCGGTTTCCGGCGGTCTCTTTTTTTAGTGTTTTTTTAAGTTTTTTGTTTTGTTTGGTTTGTTTTGTTTTTCCACGTCCGCCGCTAAACGTTGACCGTAATTGTGCTGTCACTGACAGTAAATTAACGTAATTATACTGTCAATGATAGTTAATTAACGTAATTGTACTGCCGTTGACATTACATTTATGTAATTGTGCTGCCGTTGACAGTAAATTAATGCAATATTATATTTTTTTATTTATTATTATTTTTTTTTATTTTTTTTTGATTTGTTGACAAGTCAACGTAATTATATTATTGTCGTTGACAGTAAAATAACTGTAAACACAATAATATTACTGTCAACAACATCAATATTATTATTTTTTTGTGGTGTTTGTATTAATATTACTGTCTATTATTGTAATATTACTGTAAACACAATAATATTACTGTGGTTGACGGTAATATTACTGTTTGTTATAGTAATATTCCTGTCAACCACATCAATA
>NW_012193101.1:1808709-1823673 GCF_000504015.1 Erythranthe guttata
AAAAAAAAAAAAAAAAAAAAAAAAGTCAACGCCGGAAACCCGGCGTTGACCGCCGGTCAACGCCGGAATCCGGCAGAAAAAAAAAGTTTTTGAAAAAAAAAAAATTTGTGAAAAAAAAAAAGTTTTGGGTCAAAATTGAATAATTTGTGAAATTTGGGGTCAAATTGAAGTTAAATTAAGTTAAGGATGAAATTGGAGCATATAAAAGTAAGAGGGGTTATTTTAGTCCTTTACATAAATCTGGACCATGTGTGGACTTATTGGTAAAGGAGAATATTGTCTGGATCTCTTTATGAATAAGTTCCCACTGATGGGCTTATTTGTAATATGCCCATTAGGTTATCTGTCTTTGAAATGGACCACAAAAGTTGAAACGGACTAAAACATTCGCCGTTGGGCCGCGAATCGCGATAAATCGAGTGGGCTGAGAGCTCGCCATATGCCCCCGATACATTACAACATGAGAAGGGAAGGCGCGGTGAGTGGCAAACTGGTTCTATGACCGCTCGATCACGTGATTAATTCAGAGATAACTTCCATAAATAATTCTCCGAGGTATGGTCAAATTACAAAACACGCCTCTTGTTTGGATAATTACAATCACCCCCTCAACTCCTCAATTTTAGTGGAATCTTCGAGATTATATATAAGGAGTATTATCACTTTTCTACCCGTTTTATCCCATTCGAACTCTACATTATGAAGCAAGATGATCATAATATGTGATTTTTAACTTGTCTATATCAGTTTGTGGTGCATCGGAAACTGTATTTTTACACAAAACGAGTACAAACTAGAGCACATTCCACGGAATCTAGATGATTATGTTAAATTTGGCAACATAAGGGTGGATGTGTAAGAAAAAATTATAGTTGAGGGAGGTAGATGTAATTATCCAAACAAGAGGGATTTTTTTTTTTTTAATTTGACCATACCTCAGGAGGTGTTTGTAATATACCCATAAATAAATAACAAAAACATGTAAATTAGAATCAATGATTTAACAATGAGTGTAAATCTCGGACAAAATAAAGAGACTTTAAATTAGAAAATAGCCATAGAATATAGTTCTCTATATAAACAAGTCACGAGTGTATCAAACCCTATTAGGGTCACATTTTTTTGACACAATCAAGAAACACACTTCGCACTTTCTCTCGAATTATCACTTTCTTTTATTCTTTTTTTTTTCTAAATAATCTGATTTCGATTATCCAATAGAAAACAAGATAATTTATGATAACATAATATTAATAAATCGAACAGACAAATTATTAAATAAAGACCAATTATTTAGTTAATTATAACTAATTTCTACAACCAAACGAACCCTTAACGAGTTGTACTGTGTTCGAAAAATCCCAAAGAGTTGGATAAGATAACTGCTCTCACATCACATGTATCTAAATGTTAAAACTCAGTTAGCCTATGATTCTTCTGCACTTCGTTTGTTTGTATAATATTTGTTTTTTTTTAATTTATTTATTCAATTTTATTTTTGGTGATAAAAAAGGGTTCTTCGTAGTTAAGTCTTAAAGAGGAATAAGCAACACGCATGCATCATTGCGTCGTGGCTTTCTCACAGATCGACACGTGTAACCCAATGTCATAACAACCACAAACGCAGTCTCTTGGCCAATTTCAGGCCCACGTGCTTATCCATAAGTATTCTCTGAATTAAATTTGGCCGTATTTGCATATTTATTATTTAGTAGTAATATTTTTACGAATATTTATGCGAAGCAGACAATCTACGATGAAAAATATCTGGATTATAATATAAAAAATAGACTAATATTATATTCGCTCAAAACTGTATAGTTGGTGTTTATACAAGAGTTTTTTGACGAGTCGAGCGCTCGAACTTTTCTTCAGTTATTTGTGAACTACAGAAACTAATACCCAGAAACTAAAGAAACTGACGTTACTTTTTTTCGAGGGTGTAAACTACTTAAAAATATTTTTTAAGGATGCAAAATTGAATTAATCTATAATAAGTAATCTATATTTTTGTATTTACACCGGGTGAATTTGAACCGTTTATTTAATTAAATAACTATCTATTAAGCACACATACACATAGGTGTTTCTGGTTACAATTTACAATTTAAATTCACCGGATGTTAATAATCAAGTGTGACATCTAATTTTCCAAGAACCATGCATATATAGTGCATGTAGATAACTACTAAGTTATATCATATTTTGTATTTCTAGATTTCTTATTATGGAAAAACCAAAAAACAAATTACAAACAACATAACAAAATAGGGGAATTGCAACCACATCCTTAAGCTAAAGTGTAATTACGGAAAAATCCTTATTTTCGAGAAATTACATACAGTCCAATGCAGTTTATAAATGTCTTACATCCACCCCTATAAAAGGGAATCTACAAATTGCAAGGAGGTTAATATAATTATGATAAAAATGAGTTTTTTTTTTTTTGGTAAATAAACTTTATCTTTGTTGATTGTAATTATTTACCCTAATAAAATGCCAAAAAGTAGAAAAATATCCACGGAGGTAAGCAAATCTTTGCTGATTTGGCACCCAACTTTCTAAATCTCCCGGTGCCACGTGTAACGTGTCACCTTCTTCACATTCTTACACGTACTACGCCGCCACCTTGTATAAATTGCACCACCACACTATCCACTTGTCGCTCTCCAACAAAACCTAAAACAAAACCCCCCTCACTTTTCCGGCAACCATGGCCACCCACTATCACCAGACCACCGTACTAATCCCGTACGACGACGGCGGCGGCGGCAGCTCCTCCGGCAATCCCCCACCGCCGCCGAAGACGAAGCCGCCGTCGGTGCGCCGCTCCAGGAAGGGATGCATGCGCGGCAAAGGCGGGCCGGAGAACGCCCTCTGCACCTACCGCGGCGTCCGGCAGCGGACGTGGGGCCGGTGGGTCGCCGAGATCCGCGAGCCCAACCGCGGCGCCAGGGTCTGGCTCGGCACCTTCAGCACCTCCCTCGAGGCGGCGCAGGCCTACGACGACGCCGCCCGCCGCCTGTACGGCCCCTTCGCGAAGCTCAATCTCGTAACCCCTGACTCCGCCGGCGGCGGCGGAGGCGGAGAAGGAAGATGTGAAGTACTCCCGCCGGAGGCCGGCGGTTTTCCAGTAGTAGTACCGGACGAGGCGGAGCATCATCAGTTGTTTAATGAGAAGAATGAGGTGTCGTCGTCCGTTCTGGAAGAAGCTAACAGCATATGGGATATTCCGGCGGCGCCGACGCTGCTGGAAGAGACGAAACAGGATCTTCTGAACTGGCCGGAATATTCTCTGGAAGATTCCATTCAATATGATTACACGAGTAACTGGAATGATTATGATCAGGTCCAGTGGACCTTCTAGATTGTTCCTTCTTGCCATATTTTATAGCTTTTCTTTTTTTCTTTTTTTCTTTTCAGCTTTTAGAGAATTAAGCTGCATCACTTGAGTAGTATTTTACCTTTCTACCCCTTTGTTTGCTCTTATATTACACTTGGTACTTTATTTTGTATAATATATATATATTTATCACTAGTTGGAAGAAAACAAAGTTCGGATTTTAATTTGTGTGTGTGAATTACTAATTAATTAGATGTTCTTGTTATATATGTGTTTTACTTTGTTGGTCTTTAATTCTTCCTCTTCTAGCTAACTAAGATTAATCAGAAATCATTAAAAATATATTATAATTTTGATGGAAAATTAGATGCACCTAATTATTTACACTGAACAAATTTAATTCGTAGATCTACACATAATCAAATCTGATGTAGTATCTTTAACTTTTCCCAATTTTGATCTATTAGCGTAATAATAATTACAAAATAAATAAATAAATAATATATACACAATTGGTGAGATGTTGAGTTTAAGTATGCACTTTTGCCAATTGGAAGTATGTAAAGATTGCATGCATATCCACATCAATTATTAAATTATTTAATATTTGTCACGCATTTGCTATATATGCTAAATCACAAGAAACAACTTAAATATATATTATTATCTTTATCAAAACAAAAGGGAGCACACAGAGGGGCTGCTATATATAGAATTAAGGGCGTTCGTTCCGTAAAATTGTACCGTACCGCTTTCGAATTTAGTAAAATTACAAAATTTCGTTACGCCAAAATTTCATATCGTTTTACCAAAAAATTGAATACCAGACCAAATTACTGGTTTTGGTATTTGGCACATACCAAGTTTTAGTTCGATTCGGTTAGGTTCGGTCCGTTTATTGGTCCAAATCCAGACGGGCTGCAACCATTAGAAAAAATGGGCCTGACCCAGTACGTGGAGAGTAGGCTAATTTAAAAAGTTTATTTATTTTTCTTTCTTTTTTGCAATTATCTATAAGCCTGAGGACCAACTTATCAACAAAAAGTCCATAAAAAAGGGTATTTTACCAACAATGGAAAAAATAAATTTCATTCATCAAACCTGTTTCACCCTTAATGCAAAAAATGTCCCCGAACTCTAAATTTTACACCAATTTCACCCCTCAAAACCTAATTTCACTATGATTTCATCCACTTATAATATAATTTTTTTTTTTTGTTTCTTTTTTGTGTTGTGAAAACAGTAGTATTAAATTATTTTTACAGTAATATATAAATAAACACAACATTGTCGGAAAAAAAAATTGTAATGCTAATGTGTTATTGGTCAATACGGTAATATTACTGTATTTCACCGGTCAACAGAATAAAAGAGGAAACAAATTAAAATTAAAAAAATGCTGATATTACTCTATTGACTACTATTGACATTATTGATTATTGTATTATCCGATCGACGAAGCAAAAATAATTAAATAAATATTAATAATTTACTAAGCCAACGGGATCTCTTGTCGAAAAAACTTGAATATTATCATCCAAGAAGTTTTTGAAATTAAATTATACTATTTGTTCGATTGTTTATTGCCATAGTAATTAATGACATTTTCTTTTTGGGGCTAAGAAATAAAGTGGTTTCCATTATGGTTGAATCATACAATGTTAAAGTACTTGTACACTACTAACACTGATTAATTAAATGTAGTCCTCGTTTGGTTAGGGAGATTAACCGTTATCAACTAAATAATTGAACTGCGTTTGATGTTTGATAAACCCAATAACTTTTCGGGTCAATCCAGAAATATTAATTATGTTATTGTTTCTTATCTTGCGTTTTAGTGATTTTTTTTTGTTGAACATCCCGAGGCCCGATAAAACAATTGGATTTTAAATAGATTCTTTAATCTTATCTTGACAAACAAACGAGATCCTACTAGTTTGATTGAACAAGATATATAAATGGCAAAGTATACATAGAAAGGTCAACAATATTCAAAACCAACAAGTACACACAAATAATACAGCACTAATTGAACCCCATCAATCACACATAAATAACTGCATGTCAATAGCCATTTGACTGATTTTTAATTACTAGGTCTTTTGTGACAATTATTAACTTGTTGCACTAATTGCACCACTTCATTAGTTGGAAAATTGTGCATATAAAAATACATAGAGATAGTGCCATACATCTCTCACTACTTCAAGCATAACTATCTAACTCCAAGCAAAAAAAGAAAGAAAAAAAAATCTTAGTATCCCAAAAGAGAGTATTATACTAATTAGATATATTTTTTTTTTGGTTGTGTGAAAATGACTAATATAGTGAAAATCTCAATAGGTTTTGCTATTTTTGGTCTAATCTCGACGATAATGGAAACTCACGCAGAAGCGAGAGCGTTCTTTGTGTTCGGAGACTCGTTGGTCGACAACGGCAACAACAACTACTTAGTCACCACGGCTAGGGCGGATGCTTATCCATACGGCATAGACTACCCCTCTCACCAAGCCACCGGCCGTTTCTCTAACGGACTTAATATCCCCGATATTATCAGTAAGTTTACACTTTTTTAGGATAAATTACAACTGCCCTAGCTCCGAGTTAGGTCTATTTATCAAAAGAACCCCTCATTTTTCCATAATTACATCCATGCCCTGTAATTTGTAGATTTCTTACAATAAAACCCTACTTTTTTAGGGGGTGGATGTCAGAAATTTACAAATTGCAGTGAACTAGATGTAATTTCTCAAAAAGAAGGGTGTTTTTTTTATAATTACACTTTACCTGAAGGAGTTGTTTGTAATTTACTCTTTTTTATATATTCCCTATTTTGTGAAATTTAATCTAATTTAAAAGTATATATTAGTGCCATGCATGCACAAAATTAAGTTGAGAACATATAAATTGTTAAAAATATTTAATGTTATTATTATAATTATTTATTAATTATTAGGTGAGAGTATGGGTTGGGAACCCACATTACCATACTTGAGCCCACAACTTGTGGAGCAGAAACTTCTTATTGGTGCTAACTTTGCTTCTGCTGGTGTTGGTGTACTTAATGATACTGGGATTCAATTTGTAAGTATTTTTATGAATATTATTAGCTATATATTTTATTAATTAATTAATAATGATTGGAGGTGGAAATTGGAACGGAACTATTAAATTCCGTCAATTTTGATCCGAAAATTCCGTGTTAACAATGTCTTTTTTTTTTTTTTTTTTTTTTTTCATTTAATTTTCCCAAAAACATTGCGGTCGCAATTAGAGTATGTATGAGATTCCGATTATCGATCTGATTTCAAGTTTCTAAATTTACTAGTTTTTTTTTTGCAAAAAATGACATGTGTAATATTTTATAATATTATTATATTATAAAAGGGAGTACAGTTTCCAATTTCTGTTGATTCCGATCCGAAATAATTCAAATTTTGGAACAAGTATTTTCTCATTCAACTTTTCTGGTATTTTTTTTGAAATGGAATTGAAATTATTTTTTTAGACACCCTCAAAATAAAATAAAAAAACAATATAAAAACAATTTATTTAATTTGTTGTGGTGCAGGTTAATATAATAAGGATATATCAACAGCTGAATTATTTTGAGGAATACAAGCAAAGAGTGAGTGAACTCATTGGAGAAGATGAAACTCAGAAACTTGTGAAAGAATCTTTGGTTCTTATTACTTTGGGTGGAAATGATTTTGTCAATAATTACTTTTTAGTCCCTTACTCCGCAAGATCTCGACAGTACTCCCTCCCTAAATATGTGCCCTTTGTCATTTCTGAATACAAGAAAGTTTTAAAGGTTAATCTCTCTCTCTCTCTCTCTCTCTCTCTCTCTCTCTCTCTCTCTCTCTCTCTCTCTCTCTCTCTCTCTCTCTCTCTCTCTCTCTCTCTCTCTCTCTCTCTCTCTCTCTCCCCTGAACTTAGGCTAAATAACGAAAAACACCTCCACCTATTCGTAATTACAAAAAACACCCCGAGGTTTGTTTTGTGACTTTTCATTTTTTTTTTTTAATTCCAGTGACTCGACTTTACACAAATTCAGATATTTTCTTTTATTTATCACCTATTTAACAGAAGGTATAATAGACTATACGCATTTTCTGTTAAAAAACTCGATCAATGGTTAATCACAGGGGGGTTTTGGTTATTACGGACATGTGGGAGTGTTTTTCATTATTTAGCCTAAGTTCAGGGGGTTTTTCGTAATTTACCCTTTATTTTAATTTTTTTTTAATTTATTTATCGATAAAAAAAAAATGCATGCAGAGGCTGTACAAACTTGGATTCCGCCGAGTTATAGTGACGGGAACGGGGCCGCTAGGGTGTGTGCCGGCCGAATTAGCGCAACACAGTACGGACGGCGAATGCGCGAAAGAACTGCAGAAGGCTGCATCACTCTTTAACCCTCAACTGGATAAAATGCTTAAACAACTTAACCATGGTTTAGGCAAAGATGTTTTCATTGCAGCTAATACTAATCTCATGCACATGGACTTCATTGCCAATCCTACACGTTTTGGTACATTCCTCTACTTCTTTTTTTTTTTTACAATGTTTTATTTAATTTATTTATTTGTTTTATTAAAAGATTCGGATCCAATCGACTGAGTTGATTAGTACGAGTCACAATTGCCGGATTACATTATCAGGGCCGGTCCTGAAATTTTAGTAACTTAAGGCCTCGTTTGGTTAGTAAGATAAGATTAGCCAAGATAAGCCATGATACTATAAATATTTGCAGACCGACCCGATAAATTATCAGGGATGCCAAAAATCAAGCAAAGTCCAATTATTTAGTTAACCATGACTAATTTTTCCAACCAAACAATGCCTAAACTGTGTTCTCTATATGGTGAATTAGATAGATTAAAGATTATTACATTGAAAAATTAAATTAGTGGTTAACAAAATTTAAATTTTGTATTATGTGCACAGGATTTGTAACATCGAAGATAGCTTGTTGTGGACAAGGACCGTATAACGGGTTGGGCCTTTGCACTCCGCTATCGAATTTGTGCCCAAATCGGGATCTATACGCGTTTTGGGATCCGTTTCATCCATCTGAAAAGGCGAATCGAATGATAGTCCAACAGATGTTGACCGGGTCAAATCTTTATATGCACCCGATGAACCTTAGCACAATCATGGCTATGGATTCAAGGGCTTAAAAGCTCAAATCCAGTGAAGAGCTTCTCTATGCAGGAATCTAAGCCCAAGTCAAGAGTTTATTTACCTTTTTTAATTGCAAAATTTGTTGAATTCCCAAATTGTATTTTCTTTTGTGTGTCTTAAAATATTTGTAGTCATGTGGTGATGATGTCTTGTGTCTTTGTAAGGATCTAATTGATCAATTTCATCAATAAAATAATAAATAAAACTTATAGTTGCTCTTATAATTAATTTATACATATTTTTTTTTCCTATAGTGTACTTATTGCAAAAAATTAGAATAATTAAGTAGCTCATATATCATTTTCATGAGTATTATTATATATTATATAGTTAATTGCAACGTGAAGACAGTACGTATCGTGTCTATCCAGTATTTCACAATTCACACACACTAGACGTGAATTCTAGGTCAAGAAAAAACCCAATTTAACCTAAAAATAAATTGAGCAAAATAAACTAAATAATCATACAATTTAAAATTTCTAATGACATAACTTTAACACACTTTATATGTTTAAAATAAGCTATTCCATTAGAATATTTCATATAAATAAACTTATAATTAATGTATACTTTTTCGAATACTATTATTTCTAAATTGACAGCTTGAAGTCGATTTTTCAAGACTATAACATAAATAATCAAATGTCACAGTTTTCTCAAAAGTTTTTACAAACACCGGCTTAGCTTACGTACTTTACAAGTTTCCTACCACAATTTACACGAATTATCAAAACATAATAGTGATAGAGTATATATAATAACAAATTTTATAACCTCAAGAAATAACTTGAAATATTCTTCTAAAAAAATGGTAAATTACGGTCACCCCTGAGATAAGGTTAAATTATGAAAAAACCCCTCATAATTGGATAATTACAATTACTCCTCAACTATGAATATTCTTATATATACATCCATCCTTGTGGTATTAAATTTAGTGAATATTTTAGATTGTGTGGAATATTCTCCAGTTTGCACTACTAGAAAAACGCGTTTTAGCAACGTCCCTTAACAACGGACTACAAATCCGTTTCTACCATCGCTGTTCAGCAACGGAGGTGGCAACAGAAGACGAATTCGTCCTTTTACTTGTGAAAGTTCATCGATTGCAACGGCTTCTAGCGACGCACATCATATCTGTTGCAAAAGTTAAATTTAGCGTTAGCTTTAGCCATAAAAATAAAGGTCGTTGCTATCATATTTTGTTTTGTCACAACTGTTAGCGATGGATACAAAGTCCGTGTCAAACATAAATATTTACCAACATCTCTAGAAACGGAAGGTTGAGCCATCGCAAACGTAATTAATTAGCAACAATGGTAGTAATGGAAAATAAATCCGTTTCCAAATTAAATAATTTGCTATAGATTTAGCAATGAACATCATAATCGTTACTACAACAAATATATTAGAAACCAAACTAAGCTACGAACATCATAGTTGTTACTAACATAAATTTTAACAAATAACTTGGCGACGAACAACATACAAATGCTAATGTTATTTTTTATCAATTTGAATAAAATATGCAAATAATAATAATAATAATAATAATAATAATAATAATAATAATAATAATAATAATACCACGTGTAGTCTACTTTTAAGAGATTGAATTAAACTTGTAACAATACTTATATTTTCTAAGCTTCATTGATTTATTTTTATATATACGTGTAGCATACTTATTAGTATTTTATGTGATAGAAAAGAATTTCTTTATTATTATTTTATTGATTATTTTAGTCCTACGCATTAATTAGCTAATTGCATAAAATAAAAAACCTTTTTCCGCCTCTAGAATTAGAGAGAAACAACGGCAATTAGAGGAGAGAAACAGAGGCTGACGGCAACCACCACCACAACCATCTCTGCCTACACGTCAGGCGTACAAAGAACTCCACAGAATAAGGTAATCTGAATCTCTCCTTCACTATCTCACCCGTCCCCCACTCGTTCCCATCCGTTTCGTATTAAACCCCTGAGTTATAAGTTAGGGTTTTAAAGTTCTGTTTTGAAATTTAATTAGGGGTTAAAGGATAATTGATGCTTGTTTAAGTCATATTCATAGCGTAGTTTGGAGAGGAATTCTAGATTAAACTCTTAGTTAAGATGCCTATATTGTATAGAGTCATTGTTGAACATGGATGTCTCAATCTCTTGTGTTCCTGAATTATATTTCTATGGAAAAACTTAAATTTTACGAGTTGCTGAATTGAATTAGAAGTTTGAGAATTTTACTAGGTTTTTTGTCGAGGCTACTGATTCTCCTTTCTCGTCTGACCAAGAACCTGATAATGATAGCTTGAACGACACAAATAAAACAAATTTAGTGTTTAGTTGCTTATGTGTTTTGATTGTTGATGGTATATATGTTTTGATTGCTGACAATATATGCTAGATATTATGATATCACGGTCGCTAGCTTATTATTCTATATAATTTTATGTTTTAATTCTGCTCGTTTCACTTATTTTCTTCTTCATTAAAGGAAATTTATTATAATTCTAGACAACTTGGTGAAATATCGAATTTGTTTTTACGAGGATGTCATAAATACCATCTCATGATTTCTTTTTTGAATTATGTGATGTTATTCATTTTATAGCATTCACACTTTATTTGGATGATTAACTCATTAATGATTTCGTGATTCTGGCATTTTTGTTTCGAGTAGAGGTTCCTAATATATTTTACCAATATCGCTCATCCCTGCAATGTTATTATTATTATTTATTACTAATAGTTAATATTTGTAGAAACTCTATTATTGGTCTAGTGAGGATCACCAGGCAGTAAGAAGACTTTTTGAACAAAAAGGAAGCACGAGCTTGAGCAATAGTTTGTATAAAGCCAGGAAATAATTCAGTGATAAAAAAATAACACCAAAGTGGATCAATCGAAATCATTGGGATGAATTATTGGCTTATTGGAATAGCAACAAGTTTAAGGACAAGTCATAAACTAATGCTAATAATAGAAAAAATGGTCCGAATGGTTCAGGTTCATCGCTGCATACATGAGGATCAATTCCAATATCAGAATATAAAAGAAGATATGTAAGTATTCTTCCCTTTTTTTATTTGTATTTTTTCTACAATTTAATTATATAAACTGCATTTAATCATTATGTTTATTTTAGGTGAAAGGAAATGGGAAAGAACCTAGTGCCTCCGAGTTATTCCCGATGACTCATAAGACAAAAGAAAATAAAGATTGGGTTGACAAGAAGTCGTAATTGATATGGGTAAGCATCTCATTCCATTAACATAATACTCTTGCATGTTTTTTTTATTCAACCCAAGGTTGGATTTGAATATGAATCTGAGTTGATTGGAGTACAAGATTTTTTATTCAATGCATGATTAAGCCTTTTATTTAGATGGATTATTGAAATGTTTATGTATGTGTTTATCATCTCAACTTATTTGGTATTCCTGAGTTTTATGCATTCTGACTTGTATACATTATGAGGTGTTATGATACAATAACTAAATTCGTTTATGTATGTATATATTGTGGGATTTTATGTCATGTATATTTATTATTGAATTTGTGTTGTATCACGAAAAAATTAAGAATAGCATGAAGAAACGTCTTGTAGATAACAGGTCTGAGACACATGATAACGAAAATGATGATGCAACAATAGATGATGAAGATGGGAAAGAAGATGACAGTGGAGATGAGGCCTTCATGACAACGATATCTACTCTATCCAAAGAACTAGTTGACAATGTTTGGCTCGAGGTAACTGGAGGACCAACAAAAGGAAGAATTTATGGCGTCGGGTCCGAGTCTTCTAACATTTTGCACGGAGTTAACCATATATATAATGCTCCAACATGTTCTTCATCAGCACCACCCAATTCTTCTCAAAGCTTCGTCAATTCTCCTATATTTCAAGAAGCAGTTAATCGAGCTATAGAAGAGCTATAGAAGACAAATTTGAACAATTGGAAGCGGCTTTTGAAGAAAAATTGCAAGCTAGGATTGAGGCAGCCACTCAAGCAATGAACCGAAGTCAATGACAAGGATCTGCTAGAGATATTCGGGTCAGAATAATAATTATAGATTGAATCACAATTATAGGATGAAATTTTATTTAATTTTACGGGGCTAGTATTCGCAAGTTTATGTTGATATTCTTCAGGTTTTAGTTTGGTTTTGTGAATCGGATTGTAGTTGATCTCATTAGTATTCACTATGTTGTTTCTTTTGTGAACATGTTTATGATGATATTATTGCGGTGTTAATTAGTATGGTTTTTGTGATTCAGATTTTAGCCTAGCTCGTTATTATTACAATGTTTTTTCTTTTGCAATTTTTTTTAAATACATGTGTAAATTTATTGATAAAAAAAAATAAATTAAAATGGGTAAAAAAACACATTTAAAAAGGTTATTTTAAAATATATTCTGCAATGGATTTAGCCACGGATATTCGTATATAAATTTAGTAATATTTGCTAATATATTGCAACAAATTTAGCTACAGATTTAGAAACCAATTGTTCGAATTTTTGAAACAAGATGATAATAAGATGTGTCTCTTGACTTGTAAATATTAGATTGTGGATCATCAGAAACTTCATTTTTGCACAAAACGAGTACAAACTAGCTTAGAGAACATCCCACGAAATCTAGAAAATGTTGTTGAATTTAACACCATAAGAGAGGACGTGTAAGAAGACTCATAGTTGAGGAGGTTGATTGTAATTACCCAAACAAAAGGGAGTTTTTTTTCGTAATTTAACCTTAGCTCAGGGGGCGGCTGTAATTTACCCCAAAATAATAACATAGAAAAGAGAAAAAAGAAAAGCATTCTAATTAAGGAGTGACTGAGAAGAAAAGAAATCAAAATGGGAGTTGGATTATTTGGAGGAGAATTAATGGGTAAGATTGTGTAGGTGGCAGATCAAATATAATTGCAATAAAGAAGATTGATGACTGGTAGGTTTCATTACTTAATGATTTATACTAATACTTAATTAAAATCATACCCTTCTTCAATTTTTCTTTTAATTTCACTCTTAATTTCTCTCAATCTATTTTTGGTAATTTAATTCATTGCGTGTGTCTCTATAATCGCATGGCATGTGTGTGAGTGTGTGTGTGTGTGTGTGAGAGAGAGAGAGAGAGAGAGACTACTACTATTAACATTTAACACCACACCCTTGTGTGTGTGTGTGCGCATGTGTGAGTGTGTGAGAGAGAAAGAGAGATCTGTATATATATATATATATATATATATATATATATATATAGAGAGAGAGAGAGAGAGAGAGAGAGAGAGAGAGAGGGGTCAATTTTAAGAGGGGTTTTTTGGTGTGTATTTTTTGGTTTCTGGGGTGGTGAATGAAATAATGAGAAGAGTTATGGCCCGTACAAAGAAAAGAGGGTTATTTCCATTTACTACTGTTTCAGTTGTGCCGTTAGTAGTAGTGTTTGTTGTTGTCATTTTGTCGAACAGATGTACGGCCGCCATTGATTCCTTAAACTACACGAAGATGTACAACAGACAAGTTAGCAGCTTGAGACTAGACCGGATTCACCGACATCTGGACAAGATCAACAAGCCTCCTCTCTTCACCATTCAGGTACACACACACACGTACACGTGTTGGTGTGTGTTTTTTTTCTTCAAATATATTTTTATATTTTTTATATAATATTTGCAGAGCCCAGATGGAGATATAATAGATTGTGTTCATAAAAGAAAACAGCCAGCTATGGATCATCCTCTTTTGAAGAATCACAAGATCCGGGTACCAACTTATTTACCAATATGCCATTCCCATGCATTTATTTCACACACACACACACACCGAAAATAACAGGTTAGAAATTTAAAGCAGGACCCTTCAATTTAATTGAGGTGGGAAAAAAGAAATACATATATATGGATTTATATTTTAGGTAAGATTACTTTTAATTAAATCAGAAATTGATTAATTAATCAATTAATTAATGGCCGGCATTAGAGAGTTCCACCGGGGCTGCCGAGGTCAACGCAAATGGGTCAAAGTAGAACGAACAGCAGCACAACAAGTGTAGATGGATGGAAAGGAGTGTGGCAGACGTGGCATCAAAACGGGCAGCTCTGCCCGAAGGGCACCCTGCCCGTTAGGCGCACCACCGTGCATGATGTGCTTAGGGCTAAATCTCTCTTTTATTTTGGCAAGAAGCAATTTCCCAATAGCTTGCCTTTTTCGCCAACCCGACGGAGTGGGGCCCGCCCCGATAGCGATATCGATTCCGATCCACCAGATCTTTTGAGCGGCAACAACGGCCACGAGGTATATATATTTTATGTATGTATCTGTATTGATCCTCGTCTACTTTCGAAACGTGGTTTTTAAATCGAATTGAAACCGTTATGCTGAATGTAAGAATCACGAGTAAATTACACGTACACCCCTAAGGTATGCT
>NW_012193101.1:1828978-1851780 GCF_000504015.1 Erythranthe guttata
ATTTAATTTAAATATTTATAATTAGAAGGTCCTCTTTTTATTTATTTTCTTTCATTCATTTTTTTTGTCATATATATTGATCAACCACCTCTGTATTTAAAGATTTGGAATTGGCTGAACATTCACAATCCAAAGCAAACAACACAAGTGATCAAAATATTCCACTAGGTATTTCCTTTTGTTATATTACGATATTTTTATGCTTTTATGTATGTACATCGTAACGAATTTGTATTCTAAACTTTCTTACTATTTTGACCAGTTGATGTCGGAGAAATTGAGAAAGAAGCATCTGATCATGAGGTAGATGAAAACACAACTCTTTCAAATTCAGGTATATTTATAAGTATTGTACCCTACTTAATTATGAAAACATAAATTAATTTTTTTTAATCACTTATTATCGTTCATGTAAATATATTAATTAATATTAACCATGTCTTACAAGGTATCGAATATTGGGACATTGGTGATCCAATTTATTAATGCAATCACTGTAGGGCAATGATGTGGTATGATGAGCGATTAAAGAAGCAAGTGATGAATACAACACAGCCAAAATTCTCTCTATGCTGTAATCAAGGAAAGATCCAACTCCCATTTCTTACGGATTGTCCACAGATTCTACAAAATCTTTACTTCAAGCATGCTGCAAGAAGTAAATTTTTTTTGGAGAACATTCGATCTTTCAATATGATGTTTTCATTCGCGTCTTTGGGAGGAAAAATTGATGCAACAATAAATCAAGGAAATGCACCACCCACTTTCATCATGTGCGGGGATAACTACCACCGCATCGGAAGCTTAATTCCATCTGAAGGATCAACGCCGAAATTTGCGCAGTTGTATATTTACGATACCGAAAATGAAGTATCAAACAGAATGCATGTCGTAAGGTATACTATTAATCTTATCCATGTTATTAAAAGAGTTAATTTAAGTTACAAATTATCTGTTTATATGGGGTCTTAACAAAATTTAATGTTGTATTCGTTATAGGATGAAACCAAGTTCGAATGAGTTATCGAATTCTATTGTTAATGATCTAAAGGACATGCTTGATCAGTACAATCCATATTCACAGTCTTACAGAATGGTTAGAGATAAAATTGAAAGTTCAGCATTCCATGAAGTCAAATTACGACTTTTAGGAAAGAGAGGTCACGATGCTAGGAGATACAATCTTCCTTCTGCATCTGAAGTAGCAGCTCTTATAGTTGGTGACTTTGATTCTGCCGATGCTATGCGAGACATTATTGTGGAGACACAATCTGGACTACTACGTCGTGTCTCTGTTGTATCTCCAGCTTATCTTCCACTACAATATCCTTTATTGTTTCCACGTGGAGAAGATGGTTATAGAGACGACATTGCACTAAATGTGATAGGAGCAGTTCAGTATCTAATAAGAGACATAAAGTGTCAATGAGAGAATTCATGGCATTTCGAATTCAACAACGAACCGTTGAGAGCGGAACAATTTTAGGTTCCAAACGTCTATTCCTACAACTTGTGGTTGATTTTTTTAGCACACTTGAATCGGCCCGTTCAACATATATTCGGATGCATCAGAAAGAGTTAAGGGCTGACATATACAAGGGCCTTTCAGAAGCATATTTGTGAGGAGAAAATAATTCATCAAGAAAGGGGAAACGTGTCATATTACCAGCAACATTTATCAATGGAGCTCGCTATATGATACAAATTTTTCAAGATGCTATGGCTATATGTCGATGGACTGGATATCCGGATTTGTTTGTTACATTCACATGCAATCAGAATTGGATCGAGATAACAAGATTTCTTAAGGGTCAAGGTTTGAAACCTGAAGATAGACCGGATATTGTTTGTCGAGTTTTTAAAATCAAACTCGATCAGTTCATCAAGGAGATAAAACAAGGCAAAGTGTTCGGTAAAGTGAAATCAGGTACTACATAAAAGTTTTCTGAAACTTACGATAGCATTTACATAATACTTTGATCATAAAAGTTTAATCTTAAAAATTATTTACCATAACTTATTTCAATTATGCTAAACATAATAACAACTTATGTTAAATATAAAATTTATTTTAAATTATATACTTAATAATTTAATAATATTAAAATAATATTTTCCTCAAAAACAATATATTAACATAATATTACTATTATTACCTACACTTATTATAAGAATGCCTAATTGTGCACATTTTTAAATTATGATTCCTTTACAAACTACTATACGTAAATATTATATCTCAAATCATTACACGAGCAAGATTTCATGCATTTACTTAATTATTTTGAATTTTCTATTTTGTATGCAGTCATGTACACAATAGAATTTCAGAAGCGAGGATTGCCACATGCTCATATACTTATCTTTTTACATCATGACTACAAATATCCAAATCCAGAAGATATCGACAAATAATATCCGCTGAAATCCCTGATAAAAATGAAGATCCCGTGTTTTATAGTTCTGTTAGTTCTCTTATGATCCATGGTTCGTGTGGTGTATTTAATCCAACTGCTTCATGCATGGAGAATGGGAAGTGTACGAGGCACTTCCCTAATAAAATCAATGATCGAACATCTAACGATAAAGACGGCTATCCACTGTACAAGAGAAGGGATAATGGCAGGGTAGTCAGAAAAGGAAAAAATGATGTTGATAATGGATTTGTGGTTCCTTATAATCCATATCTGATGAAAGGTACAAGGCGCATATAAATGTTGAGTGGTGCAACCAATCAAGATCAATCAAGTATCTTTTCAAGTACATCAACAAAGGTCATGATCGTGTTACTGCAAGTTTTTATCTAGCAGAAGCAGAAAATTATGATGAGATTAAGATGTACTATGATTGTAGATACTTATCACCATGTGAAGCGGTGTGGCGAATATTTATGTTCGATGTTCATTTCATAGAACCGGCAGTTGAACGTTCGCTTATTCACCTGCCGAATGAACAAATTGTATTTTTTGATGGTGATGAGCCTCTTGAATCGGTTGTTGAAGGACCACATGTACAAAGATCAAAGTTTCTAGCATGGATGGAGGCAAACTCTACATATAATGAGGCAAAGGGTCTTACTTATGCAGAATTTCCGACGAAATTTGTCTGGAAACAGCCTTTACGTGGGTGGACTCCTCGAAAGAAAGGATTTTCTTGGGAAGAATTCATTACGTAGCCCCAGGAAGTGGTGAATTATATTATTTGAGAATCTTGCTCAACATAATTAGAGGACCTTCGTCTTATACCGAGTTAAGAACCATCAATAATATGGTTTATCCTACGTTTAGAGATGCTTGCTATGCAATTGGTATGTTAGATGATGATAAGGAGTACATAGATGGTATTGAAGAAGCAAGCCAATGGGGTTTTGCTAAGTTCCTACGAAATATGTTCACAACTTTATTATTGTCGAATCAAATGGCACGGCCTGAAAATGTTTGGGATAAAACATGGCATTTTCTGAGTGATGATATCCTGCGCATGCAAAGAACTTTACTCCAACGTGAAGGTATTTATTCATATATTTTGAATTATTTTATATATTAATTTATTAACATAATTTTTATTTTGTCTTTCACTTATTCTGCATCCATTGCGGCTAATTGAGAAAGAAAATTTGTATATCTTAGATTTTCAGCTTGATGAAGATGATTTGAAAATTTTTGCCCTTGTGGAAATTGAAAATAAGTTGCGAAGTAGTAATAAGAGTCTAGCTGATTTTCCAACAATGTCGTTCCCAAACATGTCGATTCTCCCACAAATTCAAAATAGACTTATCTATGATGAACTCAATTATGACAGAAGTGCATTGGTTGCGGAACATTTGGAGTTATTGTCAAGTCTCAATGACGAACAAAGGGTTATCTATGACAAAATAATTGCACGAGTAAATGAGAATTGTGGTGGTTTATTTTTCGTTTATGGTTACGGAGGTACTGGCAAGACATATATTTGGAGAACGCTTTCGGCTGCTTTAAGGTCAAATGGTGAAATAGTACTGACAGTCGCTTCAAGTGGAATAGCATCTTTACTCATCCCTGGTCGAAGAACAGCACACTCGAGGTTTGCAATTCCTTTTAAGGTTCGTGAAGAATCTACTTGCAACATTGCATGTGAGTCCCCTTTGGCGGAGTTGATAATGAAAGCAAAACTCATCATTTGGGATGAAACTCCGATGATTCACAAGCATTGTTTTGAGGCCGTACATCAATCTTAAAGGATATCCTAAGCCAGTCTGATCCTGAAAATGAGAATAAACCTTTTGGTGGCAAACTAGTTGTTTGTGGAGGTGATTTCAGACAAATTTTGCCTGTTGTGCCAAAGGGAACAAGACAACAAGTTATGTCGGCGAGCATAAATTCCTCATATTTGTGGCGGCATTGTGAAGTGTTAACATTAACAAAAAAATATGAGGCTTTCTTCAACAAGTTCTAATTACGAGGAATTGAAGAATTTCTCAGATTGGGTGTTAAGTATAGGCAATGGTACTAATGGTGACGACAATGATGGAGTTATGGACATTGAAATACCTGATGATTTGCTCATAAAACCATTAGGTAACCATTTAGCTGCTATTGTTGAAGAAACTTACCCAAATTTGCTCGCTAATATAATGGATTCTGAATACTTACAACAACGAGCTATATTGGCACCCACAAATGAAATCGTTGACAAGGTTAACGATTACATGTTGTCTTTGGTTCCGGAAGATGAAAAAGTCTATCTTAGTTTCGATAGTCCATGTACGGCGAATGAAAGTGTCGACTCATATCATGACATTCATACTCCAGAGTTTTTGAATACGATTACATCTTCAGGTCAGCCAAACCATGAATTAAAGTTGAAGAAAGGTGTTCCTGTTATGTTGTTGAGGAATATAGACCAATCCAATGGGTTGTGTAATGGTACAGGATTGACCATTACTCGGTTGGGAAATCGCGTTCTGTAAGCAAAAATAATATCAGGCTCTAATGTCGGACAAAAGGTCTTCATTCCAAGATTGTCGTTAACACCGTCAGACAGTAGAATTCCATTTCACTTTCAGAGGAGGCAGTTTCCCATCGTTCTTTCCTTCGCTATGACAATAAATAAAAGCCAAGGTCAATCCCTTCAAAATGTTGGTCTATATCTTGAAAAACCTATTTTTTCCCACGGATAACTGTACGTAGCTATTTCGAGGGTTACCAGTCGAAAAGGTTTGAAGATACTTATAGGTGACAAAGAATGAAATACTTCAAAAAATACAACAAACGTTGTTTATAAAGAAGTATTTCAAAATTTAAGGTAATTTTGTTTTACAGTTTTTCACATTTCTTCTTGCGTAAGCCTTATATTCAACTATATATAATGCGTTCTTATTATTTTGCAGAGTGTGAAGATGCAATATCATTAAAATGAATATATTGACTCTCAATTCGAATTGTCACACAATATCAAAGGTAATTGTTTTTTTTTTATTTGTTCGTATTTTTCCGTTCAATATTTTTATTATTATTTGTATTCATATATGTTGCTATTGGGAATTGTTAACCTGCAGTTAATGTCTTCGGTACCAGTGAAGTGCAGACATTTTCTGAACGGTTAATTTGTTTTTACCTTTTTTAATCAGATATTTTTAAGTGTAAAAAGAAGCAAATGTGCATTCTATTTATGACAATTTGTAGTTTAATACTCTGATTTAATAACTGTGCTATGGTGGTATGATTAAATTGAAATATGTAACCCCGTGCAACGCACGGGTTCGGTTACTAGTTATTCATAACAATCATTAAACCACCCATCCAAAATTGCATCAACCTGAATTCGAACTTGTGACCATATAAAAACATACAAGAATACTTACCATTAAGACACAAAACATGATTGACAATAAACTAACAATACGGATATATATATCACAAAGCTACAATTTATAATGGTTATAAAACTTATATATATAATGTTAAATAAATTATTAATTCTCATATAATTATTATTATTATATATTAAAAATATCCCATACTAACAAATCTTTATATAATATAATTTAAAAATCTAAGGAAATGCTGATGAACTCGTGTAATTTAAAAATGAATTTCGAAAGAATTTGAAGTTTGAATTGAATCGTAAATTGTAAGATTTAATTAAATCGTAATATTTGAATCAATTAAACTCATGTGTTTTCAATTCAAAAACAATATTCAAAGATTTGGTCGATTAAGCTCAACCCATTTCAATTAGTAGACAATATTCAAATATTTGAATCGGTTAAACTCAATAATTTACAATAGCGTATTAATCAAACTATGTATAGTTAAAGTTTAGTATCTTTTTTTATTGAATTTTATCATAAAAAATAATAAAATTTAATTCGTAAAAATCGTAAGATTTATTCGGTTCATGGTTTGATTAAATCTTACGATTTACGATTTGATTCTTACGAACGAATTAAATTATTATTTTTTTGTTAAAATTGAATTAAAAGGATAGTAGACTTTAATTATAAATAGTTAACTCGATTAATACGTTCTTGTCAGTGGTTGAACTTAATCGATTCAAATTTTTGAATAATATTTACAAATTAAAAGGATTTGCGCTTAATTGATTCAAATCATACGCTTTAATTAATCTTATGATTTGATTCTTACGTAATTTAGGAATTATTTTTTTATGATAAAATTGAGTTAAAAGTGTATTACACTTTAATTAATAATAGTTAATTTGATTAAGACGTTCTTGTCAATAATTGAGCGTGCTAATTAATCGATTCAAATATTTGAATAATGTTTACGAATTGAAAGGACTTGAGCTTAATTGGTTCAAATATTACGCTTTGATAAAATATTACGATTTACGATTAGGTTCTTACATGTGTTAGGAATTAAATTTATTATTTTTCATGACAAAATTGAATTAAAAATATATTAGATATTACTTATAAATAGTTAAATCAATTATGTAACACGTTATGTCAATAGTTAAGAAACCGATTCAAATATTTGAATAATGTTTACTAATTAAAAGGATTTGAACTTAATCGATTCAAATCTTACTATTTGATTAAATTAAATATTAAAAGAAAATTCACAATATAGTATTTGTAGTATATAATTTTATTTTAAAGTAAGAAAACTACTAATTGGAATGAGTTATAATTTTTTCTTCTTCTAAATAAACATATTATTTTATTTTTTATTTGGATTTTTCACACTATCGATTTAATAACATAAGTGAGTTTGAATTAAGTAATGCATTTTTTTTATATTTAATTGTGCATTCTTTACATTTTTAAATGGTGGAGTTTATTAATAATTCTAATATTATATAATTAATGATAGATGTTTGGCGTATTGAACTGCAATTCTTTATATTTTTCAAACTTTATTATATTAAATTTGTTAATAATTTATTTAATATTATTTAATAATAATGAATATTGCAATTGATATTTTAATTAACAGTATTTATACAATTATGGTTAAATATATCATAATAAGTTAATGTGCTTGGATCATTGGATGTGATGAATGCATTAAGATGTCACAAGTTTTATTCCTAATGAATGCATTTTTTTCGATTATTTATCAAATAAAACTCGGTCACAATTAATTTAAATTAGTTATTTAATTAAAATATAGTAAGGGTAAATTAGACAATGCAATGTTAATCAATTTTATATTAATTTAATAAAAGAAATAATCGAAGGATAATTTGGTAAAGTACTTCATTTTTTAGAACATAAGCTATGTTATTTTCCTAGGGTCCAGATTTAATCTTAGAAAATTAATGGTAATTAATACATATCTCATATAAGTTTAGAACACAAGTGGTCTCACCCTAGAAAGACCCTATTTATATACAATATAATAATTTAAGTTTTTATAATTAGTTGTTTACCTACTAATTATTTTACTAATATAGAAGAAGATAATATATGGTTGGATATTTCTTGTTCACTCATTTTTATTATTCTAAATTAATTGATGTCACATATGAAATAGGGTTCCATCATATTCATGAATCTTTCTTGTCTCAAAAGTCCATCAAGAATCTTCCATTATTGAGTTCTTGAATTTTTAATTGTTGTTTAGCTTCCTAAATTCCTAGCTCCTATGAAAAATTCAGATTCTTCTTTTATTTTATTTTACATGGAATATTCGAGTTCAAGTGAATTCCAATTTTCGTTCCATACAATCATTTGGAACGTATAGAACCTTGACCAGGTTAGGTTTTTGAGATGCTACATCGGCTACTTATTAATTGTTGATGTGGTGAAATAAGTTTTCACTAAGCATACACACAAATGGGTGTGTGTGATTGTGTGCAGATTATCGAATAATAATAATAATAATAATAATAATAATAATAATAATAAATAAATACATAAATAAAGTTTGACAATAACCTTACATTAAATTTCTCTAATATGTCAAAAATTCACATAATTGATATAGAAAGTAAAAAAAAAAAAAAAAAAAAAAAAAAAAAAAAAAAAAAAAAAAAAAAAAAAAGAGAGAAAATCAAAAAGAAAATTAATTAAAAAGAAAAAAGAAAAAGAAACACACAGTATAGTGTGTTGTGTGTGTGTGGCGCACAATAGCCACCACAAGTCTATAAAATCCTATCCCAGTAATTTTTTTCTTCTCACACACCACCCCCAACAAAAAAAATAATAATGGCTGACCCCCTGAGCTGCGCCGCCGCAGACCTCCTCCCCCTCCTCGGCGGCGGCGCTGCCAACGCCAACGCCACCGCCGCGGCAGCCTTCATATGCAGCCGCTTCGCCGCCGCGTCGGAGAAGCTCTCCGACTCGACGTACGCAATCAACAGCACGTACCTCCTGTTCTCGGCGTACCTGGTGTTCGCGATGCAGCTCGGCTTCGCGATGCTCTGCGCCGGCTCCGTACGGGCCAAGAACACCATGAACATCATGCTGACGAACGTCCTCGACGCCGCCGCCGGCGGGCTGAGCTACTACCTCTTCGGCTACGCCTTCGCCTTCGGCGGCCCATCAAATGGGTTCATCGGAAAACACTTCTTCGGCCTCAGGGAATTCCCTTCGCCGACGGCGGATTATAGCTTTTTTCTTTACCAGTGGGCTTTCGCCATTGCTGCAGCAGGTATATATATTAATTATCTAATTATCACTATCTATATATATTTAATTTAATATAATATTAATGTAATATTTCCTCTTTTATAATTTATAGTGAAAAAGTGTGCAGAATTTATGATAGATTGCTGGCTTTTAAAATTAAATAGTTTAATTATAATTAAGTAGTCTATTTTAAATTTATAATTATTTCAGCCCCAAAAGATTTTAAAATTTCAATTTTCACCCCAAAATAGTGTTTTCCGTTACTTGCTAACGGATATGTAACGGCGGGGATCAAAAGTGTTTAAAATTGAAACTTGGAGGTGAACTTTGTTCACTTTGGAACAAGGGGGACCAAAAGTGAAATCGGGCCAAACATGAGGGACCAAAAATATAATTATCCCGATTTTACGTAGTACAAAAATTCATTACATCTTTTATTGCTATATTTTCATTAAAAAAAATTATATTTTGGACAATAGGAAATTATAAAAAGTAAGTAGTAATTAATGAAGTAATTAAGGACAACATTAAATGAAGTGAGAAATTTTTAATTTTCGTCGGCTGCGTGCGGGAAGTTAGATGCTACGTCTTGATTATTTATATTTGATGAATTTGAACTGTAGATTTAATTCTAATCCACTACTAAGTATTATACTTGAAAAATATTAGTAAATTTATTAATCATGTAATTTTAATAAGTATGGGGGAATTATAGTTGAAAAATATGTATTTTTATTAAGATTATTATAGTATTTTTTATAATATGTTCTTTTTTGTTATGTATAATATGTATTTTTATAATTGAATATTCTGTATTAGTATTAGTATTGGGGGAATTATAATTGAAAAATATTAATGTTTATTAGAATAATAAACATAAAGAAAAGGAATGAAAAAACTGATTTAAATAAATTATTATTTTTAATCATGTATTTTTTTTAACTAATTTCCATATTCTGCACAATTCCCGATCAGGTATAACAAGTGGGTCCATCGCAGAAAGGACACAATTTGTGGCATATTTAATCTACTCCTCTTTCCTAACCGGTTTTGTGTACCCGGTTGTCTCTCATTGGTTTTGGGCCGGAGACGGTTGGGCCGGTGCAGCCAAGTCGAGTGGCAAACTTCTCTTCAACTCGGGTGTGATTGATTTCGCCGGTTCAGGTGTGGTCCACATGGTGGGCGGCATTGCCGGTCTATGGGGTGCCCTAATCGAGGGTCCTCGAATCGGCCGGTTCGACCATTCTGGTCGATCCGTCGCGCTGCGAGGCCACAGTGCCTCGCTGGTGGTGCTCGGCACTTTCTTACTGTGGTTCGGTTGGTACGGGTTCAACCCCGGTTCGTTTCTAACCATAGTTAAGTCGTACGGCACTGGCAGTGGGGCCTACTACGGCCAGTGGAGTGCGATCGGGCGGACAGCTGTCACGACTACACTGGCCGGTAGCACCGCGGCCCTGACGACCCTTTTCAGTAAAAGGGTCCTCGTGGGCCACTGGAACGTGATTGACGTGTGCAACGGGTTGTTGGGCGGGTTTGCCGCCATCACCTCCGGCTGCGCGGTGGTGGAGCCGTGGGCGGCGATCGTGTGCGGTTTAGTGGCGGCGTGGGTGCTTATCGGGCTCAATAAGCTGGCGGAGAGATTGAAGTACGATGACCCGTTGGAGGCGGCACAATTGCACGGCGGGTGCGGTGCATGGGGGGTTTTGTTCACCGGATTATTTGCAACGAAAGATTACGTGAACGAGGTTTATCCGGGTCGGCCCGATAGGCCGTACGGGTTGTTCATGGGCGGTGGTGGGAGGCTATTGGCCGCACAAATTGTGGAAGTTTTGGTGATTATTGGGTGGGTTACGGCTACAATGGCACCGCTATTCTTGGCTTTACGAAAATTGAAATTGCTTAGGGTTTCGAACGAGGATGAAACGGCGGGAATGGACATGACTAGGCATGGAGGGATGGCGTATATTTACCACGACGAAGGCGATGATTATAACAACAATAATTCCAATTTGCCACAATTCAAGATGAGCCGGATCGAACCGGGGGATACTCCCACGCCGGAGTATCACCCCTAATCGACCCGACCCGTGTGTGATTTACGTTCCGAAATTCTCGATACTTATTATAAGGAAGTCAAATTAGGTTAGTTATTTAGAAACTCACTATTCAAGTGGTTGCATAAATAAGCCAAATTGCTCTTAATTTTTTCTTGTATTGATGTTTTTGGCAATGGGATGGAGAGATACTAGTTTGTAAATCAATTATATATTATATGTTTTTCTTTTATATGATTGGTTCACAATCCAACGATCACGAGAGCATGGTCCGTCGGATCGGATCAGATCGACAAGTTCTCGTTCGATTTTTATGTCCTATTATAATAAATTTATTTTAATAATTTGTCCTCAAGTAACAATCTTGATTCTCTGTCATCTATAGATAGATAGATACACATGTGGTTAGGGATGTGTAAGAGCCACTAGCTTTGCAATTTGTCCTTATCGGTGAATAGTGAAAACTTTTGGACTTGGCAGCAAATAATGTAGGGTAGAGGTTTAACGAGAGATCAAGAAAAGGAATGGTTCATAAATCTCGTCCAGTGAATAATGCATATGCACTTTTTTTGGTCCACATCAAAATAATTTTATTTACTTATTTATTTATACTTTTTTATTATTTTTGGACAGTATTATTACATTATTGCAACATGGCTTTCTTGTAATTAAAACCATACGAAGATTTCATTTTGTTTTTTGGATGGTTCTAGTCCAAAAAAATTCGAATTTGGAACAATATTTTTTATTCCAAATTTCGAAAATCTTGATACACAATTTCTTTCGAATTTTTCTGAATCGAAATTAGGATAGCCTCCGTCATTTGCTAATCGTCACGTGTTCTCACGATTACACCTGCAGCATGATAGAACAGAAACTTCAGAAAAAGAAAAGGATTGCATAAAATTCATGAACAATAGAAACTTCAGATGAAAAGAAACAAGTGTGTTGCTTTTGTTCAAAGACCAGAAAATGCGTCTATCTAAATTTCGGGACCTATTTGCGTATCGAGCGTGACAATCCTACAAAATCTGATTGTGTTGCTGCCAGAGATTGTAAATGGAACCCATCAATCAAAACTTGAATCGAAATAATTATTCCTGGTTAGCGAAAGAAATCGCTGAATAACATTATAACGCCGGACGATGGTACAATACCGGTCGAAGAAAAAAAAAATGAACAAAGAGAAACGAAAGGGCGCCAGATTGGCCGAAAAGTTTCGAGCAGCCTCAAAATAAATGGAAAAGAAATTATTGGCGACATTTGATTGGAAGAACTCATTGAGGTGGTGTCGTTTACTAGCAAAGGGGGAAAGTAAAAAGGAAAAAGAAAATTGGAGAGGGAATAACGAGCGCATCGGGTCTTATGTATATGTACTAAAAACGATGCAAGAAAAAAAAAATTAAAAAAACCTCGAAGCGTAATCAATGGGGGCAAAAGATGCAGACAGCAAGCCATATCGAAGATGTCCGTATATAATCGAAATGTCACCAATAATCCCCACACGAACAAACCCCATCTTTAAAATGGTGGAACCTACTAGAATCTCTGACAGTAATTTCCCTCCGAACAATCTCCGAAATCACCTTAATTGCAGCATGGCAATCCACGCAAGCCCTCAAGTTTTTGATTACCAGTACAGGCGAACCCTCTGGAGTACTGATCAAAGCAAATGCAATTGCCAGCCTTTCACTATGATACTTAAGCGATTCTGCTTTCATTACATCGTCGACATTTTGAAGAACACAACTCAAGTCCGGCTTGTACCCTTTCTCTTCCATCTGTTCGGACAAATCGTTTATCTTTATTCTTATCTCCTCGTTTAGTGGGTGGCTCCTATCATTGGCTGAAAAGATATGAACTTTGCGTGCGATTTCAACCCAGCTATAAGCACGCACTTTTCGAACCCCTCTATCTCGCATGGCTTTCTTCACATTTGCCATATGTTCCCATTCCCCTGCCTCTGCGTAAATATTAGACATGGTGACATAAGCAGCGGCATCTCTAAGCACATCGAGGCTAAATAGTTCGTCAGCGGCTTTCTTAGCGAATTCTTGATTCTTGTGGATTCTACACGAATTTAAAATCGAAGACCACATGATTTCGTCTGGCTTGACTGGCATTCGAGCCATCAAAGACTCTGCTTCGTTAAATCGGCCCCTTCTGCAGAGCACGTCTACTAAAGACGCGTAGTGTTCTTTCCTTGGAGCGAGTTTGTATGTCTGAGTCATGGTGTTGAAATACTGCAGTGCTTCGTCGACATGCCCGCAGTGGCTACATGCAGTTAGAACACCAAGGAAGCTAACTGGATCGGGTTGAAGGCCCGATTGTACCATCTGCTCAAAGGACCGTAAAGTGGCTTTGACGTCTCCGTTTTGAGCGTATGCCGAAATCATTGCATTCCATGAGATTGAGTTCCTCTCAGGCATGTGTCTGAAAATTGATATTGCGTCTTTTAACGATCCGCATTTAGCGTACATGTCCAAGAGTGCACTACCGCAGAAAATATTTGATAGGAATCCGCTACCGATTATGCACGAGTGGAATTGCTTCCCTAGTGAAAGCAAAGCCAAGTTTGCTGAGGCTCTCAAAGTACTCGCAAAAGTTGCTTGGTCGCCACAAACATTGTTTCTACGCATTTCGTTAAACAGCTTAAGGGCTTCATTGTTTAGGCCTTGTTGAACATATCCCGATATCAGGGCAGTCCAAGGAACAGAGGTTCTGCCGGCCAAATTTTTGAATATAACATTTGCTTCGTCAAACCTGCCACATTTCGCGTACATGTCTACGAGGGAATTCCCCACTTGAATTTCTGTATCAGCTGTTGTCATGATTGCCTGCGTGTGGATTTGCCTTCCCATCTCTATATGTTGTGTGTTTGCCGCTGTACTCAGCATAGTCGCAAAAGGAAAGTTTCTTCTACTAAACTTGCTTAACCGCAACTCTCTGAAGAGATTGAGGGATTCTTTGAGTTGTCCGTTCCATGCGTAACTTGTTATGACAATATTGTAAGAAACACCATCCAACTCCGGCATTTCATCAAAGAATTTTCGCATGTCTTCAATATAATCATGCTTGGAGTAAAAATCAAGAAGCGCATTTCCGATAAATACATCGTGCACAAAGTTACTCTTGACAACCAGTCCGTGGACCTGTTGCCCGAGGGTAGTACCATCCAAACCGACACAAGCACGCAGAATCGCAGCAAAGGTGAAATCCGAAGGCCTAAAACCGTGATACTGCATTTCTGAAAAGAGCTTTATTGCCGGTTCATTCAGCCCTTCTTTAGCAAACCCCGTTATCAATGTGTTGAAAGTAATCGTATCTCTCGTGATCATTTCTTCAAAGAGCCGAACTGCTAGATCAAGACTCTGAGATTTGCAGTAAGAATCGACTAAGCTGTTACACACTGTAAGGTCAGAGCCAAATCCTAATCTGGTGATATGCGCGTGGACTTGACATACGTCTTTTCGGGTAATTTTTTCGTCACAGCTAGATAAAAGAGTTGCAATAGTGATTTCGTCTGGTTTCACCCCTGTCCTAAACATATCAACATAAAGATTAAAAGCTTCGATAGGTTGATTGCTCTTCGCGTAACCACCAATCAGTATCGTCCAAGATACCGCTGTTCTGTCACCCATATTATCAAACAGCTCCCTAGCATGAGAAAGATTGTCCGACTTGAGGTAGCAGGAAATCATCATGTTCACAGAGCACGTATTTTTCCGAGGCATTTCGTCGAACAGTTTGCGTGCCTCGGAGAATTGGCTATGTCTGAGAAAATTCTTCAACTGGAAATTGTAGCGACTAGTCTCTACGTCGAATCCCGTTTTAACGGAACGGGAATCCACCAAATTTGAGCCATAGATGCTGAATTTTTTTCATAATAAGGTTTACAGTTTGTCTTAATTGAAGAAACTGTTGAAAGTATAGAGAGAGAGAGAGATGGCATTACCTATTTGTACGGTAGAATCTCTTTGTGAACGCAATGGTTCTATTCCATCGGTTCAGTGCATTTGAAGTGTTCATATGGCTGAATTTGATCTGTGAATTAGATAAAATAAGATTACCATTGAAGAGGGAAGAAGAAACACCAACAGAGCATAAAGGAGCCTTCAGCTGTGGGAGAGAGAACCAAAAATGGCAAAAAAAGAAGAGAGGGAGAAAGAGAGAGAGAGAGAGAGAGAGAGAGAGAGAGAGAGAGAGAGAGAATATACAGAAGAGGGAAAAGAAGAATGGGTTGGGGAGAAGAGAGCGGCAAATTTGTTTGGGAGGAAAATGTTATTTATTAGTGCAAATTACGGCCACCCTGAGTTATGGTTAATTATGAAAATTCCCCTTCTGTTTGGGTAATTACAGCCACCTCCATCAATTATGTATTATCTTACGAAAAAACCCCTCCAGAGGTAAATTCATGGATGTTAAATCGGTAAACCAAACCAAAATTTCGATACTCCAACCGAATTACATAAATTTTATGTAAAAATATTTAAAAGGAGGGGTAGCTACAATTACCCACACAAGAGGGGTTTATTCGTAATTTGACCATCCCTCGGGAGTGATCGTAATTTACCCTATTTATTACTAGGTTTGGTGTTTTAATTTTTTTTTTTTTTACTTTTTATTATTTTTATTTTATTTAGATTTGATTTAATGTCACATTTTCTAACAATTTAAAAAAACATTTATTTTAAGGGCGCCTGTTTTAAAATCATTTATAAGGTTCGTCTTGGGCCCTGAAAATCTTAGGAACGGGCATGATTGCAAATATATTTAGTTGTTCGTCACAAAATAGTATATCTTAACTTAACTATAACTTAACTAATAATAACTCAAAAATAACACATTATCATCGAAGTTGTGAAACTAGGGTTCGGTTTCCTTTCGAGAATAAGGGTGTAAATGAATCAAGTCGAGCAGAACTCATAGTTGTTCGAGTTTGTTTGTTTTTTTTAATCGATTTTTCAAAGTTGTGTTTGAGTTTGGTTAAATAACTAATCAAGAAGTACTCAAACAAACTTTAATCAAGCCAATCACGAATCGAGCTCTAATAATCGAGTTTCATAGTTCAAACAAAAATACGTTTCCGAATTTGTTACAAGATCACACATCCATATTACATTTCAAAAACAAAAACAATAGCTGCAAATAATGCAAAAAAACCTATGAACTAAAGTACTAAATAACAAACATGCAAACTATACACAAAACTATAGTACAAAAACAGCCAACGCCATCGTAATCAAAAGAAACCGGCCATACATAATCAATTTTTTCCTCCTATATTTTTTTTCATCTCTTCCCGAATAAACTAATCGAATCCCCTAGTACATATCCACGTTTCGAGTTTTTCTAATAATACAAATATACATAAATTAGAATCTGTACAAAAATCGCCAGGTCAACTTACCAAGTTGTCGATTCAAAAAAAAAAAAAAACCGAGGCAGTAAATCCTCCTTTTGTAGCTCGGAAAAATTTGGCCATCTTGAAAATGATTTTGATTTTTTTTTTTTTTACAAACTATTACACGATTCGAGTTAACCGGCAAAAAACGAAGCAACTGTTTCTGAACCCTCGGAAAGTTGAGCTGCTTCTGCAATTCTAAGAGCCAATATTGCTTTATAAGTAGCTAAGTCGGCATTCTCCATTAGCATTTGTGCTCTTTGTCGTTTTTCAACTGCCAATGCTTCGAATCTTTCTGCAGCAGCTTTTGCTTCTTGTAATTTTTGTGCGTTGTTTTGTTGTTCCAAAGCATCTCGTTCGGCTGCTATTGCTGTAAGAACATAATTCACGATTTAAAAAATACATACAAGGGCTTTTGTATGTAAATAGCCACTATTTAATCAAGGGTAAAAGTGGAAATTCCAATAAATTCCAATTGGGTATAGCTGTAGCTACACATAAATTTCCATTAATTTACCCTTTTTGTTAATTGGGTAAATAGCACTTACACCCCTGTGGTTTGAACTTTGTGCACATGACCCCTTCTATTTTAATATAAGCACATAACCCCTTGTACTTTGAAAAATTTCATCTTCCGAATGAACATGATTAGTTACCAAGTGGAATACCATCGGGGGTTATGTGCTTATTTTAAAAGTACAAGGACGTCATGTGCACAAAATTCTAACTACAGGGGGTTATGTGCTTATTTTAAAAGTACAAGGATGTCATGTGCACAAATTTCTAACTACAGGGGGTCATGTGCACAAAGCTCAAACCACAGGGGGGTTAAGTGCAATTTACCCTAAAAATTAGTGGAAATTGGTATGACTAGAATGTGCAAGAGGCCGACTCTCGGAGCTTTTTTTCAGAAGATTCGACTCAAAATTAGGTCAAAAGGAAAATTTACCTTGCAAGATAGGTCGCTGTTTGCCTCTCCCACCCTGACTTGCTTGACGTTTGAACGATCTTTTCTTTCGAAAAACAGACTTTGGTATCACTTGAATTCTTCGAGGCTGGTAAAGCTGCCATTAAGAAAGAATTCATTTTTTTATATAATTTAAATCCGGGAAACAATCGAGTAGTAGCACAGAGAAAAAGCGCATTCTATCATCACTTCCGAACAGTAAATATAAAATCACACGGCTAACACGCGTGCAAGAACATGCCTTAAATAACCAGCTAATTTAGATATAACAATTCCTCTTATTTAATTGGATATTATTATCACGAACAAAGCAACATACTAATCCAGCGTTTTAAAAACCGAACCAGTTGGTCAAACCGGTCAATTAATCAAGATAACCTACGCGGAAGAAAACTTATTTACCTGGAAAATCCTTACTAAAGCCGACCGCTTCTGTTTCCGCTTCTTAACCCAATAATTACGAATCGCCTCAATAACCTCTCTCCTCTCCAAATGCATACAAAAATCGTAAGCAGCGAGCTCCTCAAAATTCTCATCGGGATTACAATGAACACCTTTCTCAAGAGCATCAATAACCAACTCAAAACACTCTGGCGAAACAGGTTCTTGCAATTCCATCCCACCGCACAACTCGTCATTAAATTCAGACAGCCACTCCTCGTCGTCAGAATCCATGTCGTAATTTGCACCCTTCTTCACCAAAGCCCTAATCAGCTCGTCGTCTTTCACAGTAATGTAATTATCAGGCCGTACGTACGGCATAAAGTTGTTATAAAAAGGCATCGACACTTCTTGCACACCTGGCACAGGGATCACACTAACCGAAGGTGACTGCATGTTTCGCTCGGAGCATTGCTTGTACAACTCCTTGAAAACGAACCAGTCTTGCTTGTTCGAAAACTCGAGTTTAAAATTACAATCGCCGCTCCAAATTACAGCATGAGAGAAGCGGTTCGAACAAGACGGTCTCATGACCTTCTCCGCTGTCAGATTGTACCGCTTCGTACCATCCTTTCCGATAACAAGAAACCATTGTTTCGAAGGGGATAGTTCTAAAGCAACAGTGGCTCCTTCTTCTCGATAACACTTGTCGGTTTCGGTTATTAATATGTTAGCAGAACACGTACTCGGATATATGTCCTGTGTCGCAGGTTTCGTCTCTTTGATGTTCGATGTTGAACTCTTCTTGTCCGAACTCTTCTTGTCTGAACTATTCTTGTCCGATTTTTTCTTGTCTGAATTTTTCTTGTCCGAACTTCGAAGTAAGCGAGTAGGCGACAAAGCGGAGAATTGGACGGCATCGTTTCTGATTCTGAAAAAATCGGAAGCTAAAGCTCCGCTAGATTTCTGGGTTCGAAAGGAAGATGGTGGTCTGCCTCTCTTACGCCGCAGCGAACTTCTCCTTTTCTTGATGTTACGACTGTTTCTTAATTGCAAACTGCGAAGAGCAGATGATTTAGGTAACCCTAGAGGCGAATGCGATGAAGACTCGATCTTCCCCCTCGAGTCATCATTACCAAATGCTAACACGTCACTGCAAGACACATCTCTTATAGGAGAATCTAGAGAATCTTGATTTTGTTCACAAGAAGGAAATAAATAAGGTTCTTCGTCCATAGCTGTCACTTCTTCATCCTCCTCGTAATCATCATCTGTTGAACGAGCCACGAGCAAGAAAGCCAAGTGTTCGGACCTAAGATACAAACTTGTTTGCATATGCACAAACACAGATGGGATTGCAGAAAAATCGACAGAGAATATCGGCACCAAAGACCTAGATCCAGAAATTATGCAAAGACCCGGTTTTTTGATACCATTGTTCCTGGCAGTAATAGCATCCTGTAACCGGGGAAAAAAACATTTTAACGATATATATAATTACAACAATATAACCAGTAAAGAACAAAGCAAGTAAACAAAATTTCGACTCTCGCCGGCAACTAGCGGCCTCACTAATCAGTTGTCCGATCAATTTAGAAAACGAGTAAACATTTACAATAAATATCAACAATATTAAAATTTTACCTGGACAAAGAGAACTCCATGCGAGGAATAAACATCGAATATCGGTTTCGACAGCATAAATGCAGACATCCGCCTCATTCCGATTCGAACCTTAGTCATGTAGCTCAGTACACAACTCAAGAAGCACGCAACCCAATAACCACACCAGTTAGAAGACTCGTTAACTACAACAACAAGCTCTCGACGCCCTCTAACAGAACCCCCAAACTTGGCACAACTCTCAAAAGATTCTGTAGCTCCGAATCTTTTTCTCCACCGCTCCCTCACAAACTTCTTCCCGTACCTTTTATCTTCCGTAAGGCCGGTTTTTCCCAACTCCACCAACTTCCTCTTTCTCTTTCTTCTATATACAATCCCACACATCCTATCTCGATCTTTTACCTCAACCGCACCACCACCTTCCGGCGCACGTTCCTCGATCGTGGGGTCTACGATCATGTCCGACGAAGCGCTGTTTTTGTCTTCGCGCGGTGTGTGGTTAAGGCGATCGGAAGCGGCATCACCACCTCCTCCTCCTCCTCCATCGGGAATATCGGTCCATTTATTTTCCGCATGAGATGCTCTTGCATTTTTATTATTACTACCTTTGCTGGGTTCTGTCCATAGCCTCCTCCCCGAACGCAATACTCGTGTGCCAAACACCCTCGTGTTCCTTCTCATTCCAACTGAAGGCATGGGCTTCGGTTTGTTCTTGCGAGGCAAGGCCCCCGAATTATTTCTCCTCTTCACTTTTTTGTTCTTGGAAAAGACCTAAATTTAGTCCCGATTAGATTTTGCCGGAATATTTTCTAGTTGACTGTTTCACAACTTGGGTTCAGTCCAAAACAATGAAGGACGAACTCAGCATCCGAGTCAACTCAGGCTCCAAGAACCAGTGAGAACTCAATCAAGACAGTAACTCTGCAGACCACTAAGGCAGAACAAAAGCGCAACTTTCTTGGCTAATTCCCCCCCTTAATCCACTCTGATTCTGATACTCAGAAGCAAAACTCGTTCAACCAACCCAGTTCCAACTCGGCCCCTTAACTCGGCCAAAATCAGCCTTAAAACTCGGTCACTTCCAAGCATCCAACCAAAACCAAACTTCTTCACACCCCTCCCAAAAACAAGAAACGGTAGCAACTCAGTCGACTCGGACCCACCACAGACCCATAATTTTTTTTTTCAACTCATTTTTTTTCCACACCAACAAAAAAAAAAAAAAAAAAAAAAAAAAAAAAAAGAGAGAGAGAGAAAACAAGTAGTACAGGAATCCTAGAAAGAACCCATCACATAGATCCAAACAACATCTCACAAAACCCCCATTCTTTTGCCCCTCTCAAGCACAAAATCCCATCGGAACGGAACGCGATAAATAAATAAATAAGAAAAAATTAAATATTTTTACCTGACACGAGAACGATTAAAGTAATCCCCTTTTTCTGCGTCAAGAAAAATAAATATCCCTCCGATTATTTCAAATCGGTTGTTTTTTTCTTTTCAATTTTAATGGTGATTTGGGTAAAAAAATTGACGGCTGCGGGGGTGGTTCTAGGGTTTATGAGAGAGGCGCGAAAGAAGAGGGTGACTATTAACTGCTGCTACTACTACTAGGCCAAGAGTACTGTCGACCGTTCGATGGAAACGATGGACGGCTGAGATTTCAATGATTTTGATGACTTTGAAAAATCGGGTCCCATGACTTTTTCCGAGTTGCGGAGAGAGGGAAAAGAGGGGGGATTTTATTTTATTTTTTTGTTGAAATTTACGTTTTGGTCCCCTAATTATAAATAATGTAGCATTCCCACCCCCAGCCAAATTATAGGATCTTTTTTCAGACAAAAGAAAAAAGAAAAAGAAAAAATAAATTAGAATATTCACTTTACGATGCTCGGCTCATTGTTGTTCCTTAATTATGTTATTATTTTGGGTAAATTACAACCACCACTAGATATGGACAATTTATGAAAAAACCCTTTTTGTTTGTATAATTACATCTACCCATCAATTATAATTTTTTCTTACATCTCAACCCTTATGATGTCAAATTCAACATAATCATCTAGATTTTGTGGAATGTGCTCTAATTTGTACTCGTTTTGTGTAAAAATACAGTTTCTGATGCACCAGAATCTGATATATACAAGCCAAAAACTACATATTATGATCATCTTGATTCAAAATGTAGAATTTGAATGGGATAAAACGGGTACAAAAGTGATAATATTTCATATAATCTCGAAAATTCCACTAAATTTGAAACCGTAAGGATAGGCGTGTAAAAAAAATTATAGTTAATGGATGATTGTAATTACCTAAAGAAGAGGGGATTTTCATAATTTAACCATACCTCATGGGTGGTTGTAATTTACCCTTGTTTTTAAACTATATTTGGATTATAGCATTGTAGTTACTTGATTATGTAAACTTAATTTCATTAATTAATATGATTTTAAATACTTTAAATTTATTTAATTAAACTTGGGGTGAATTTTATCACAAAGGCTCTCAAATGTAATTTCATTCACAAATGAACATGCTTTTTTTTTTTGATTAAATTCACTTGTTGGTTCGTTTTAAAAAGGAAGCAATAAATGGTATTTCAGTTTTAATAATTTCATTTCAACTTCAAACGTGATTTTGCCGATTTACGAGTTTGAAATTTGCAAAACTCAAAACACAAAAATTATAGTTCTTTGAGTTATATTCTCAATCCAATTCGAATCGCCAAAATGGGATATCGGATTAAAAAGATATTCATGAATCAATGAACATTGCTCACAAGTTTATAAAATTTAAAATATAACTCATTAATGCATAACTTTATGAAAACACATCAAATCTTATTAATTCACATTAGATTAGAAAAGTCAACTCAAAGGACTACAGTTTGTACATTTTTAATTGTGTCAAAATCAGACTAATAAATTGGTCGAATCACGTTAGTAATCAAAACGATATTAATAAAATTGAAATGATATTTAACGTTTCAGTTTCGTTACTATCTCCTATTTTTTATTAGCTAAAAAAAAAAAAAAAAAAAAACCGGCCCACCTTTTCTTTTTAGAATGACCAACCGGCCCATTTAAGAGTGTGTGTAATGGGCTTTTTTTGTAAAGTTGTTCTCTTTTGCCGCCACGCCGCTGACGTCACTAAAATTTTGAATTTACGCGTCGTCGTTTCGCTTTCCCCCTTTTGCCACGTAGTATATGTAATAAGCACAGTCCCACTGTGTAAGAACAAAACAATTTGATTTCGAAGAAACAGATTAAAAATGATGGATTCAGCAGAAGAACA
>NW_012193101.1:1861714-1872154 GCF_000504015.1 Erythranthe guttata
TAGTAAAATACTTTTGCTATACCTTGGTTACGAATTAGTACCGTAGCATATACGGGCGTGACTAAAACTTAATTATGGTAAATGATCGTACTAAATATATTTTTGCTTCGATAAATTCTAGTATTTACTACGACTTGAAAATTATCCCGTAATAAAAAATACATTTTAGTACAACTTTTTACCATAGTAAAAAGATTATAGTAAAAAGTAAATTTTATACTAGTGAAGTTTTAATTAACTCTTAAGTTAGGGTTTCCAAATTATTTTGAATCGTCTTCATTGAAAATTGGATGCCTAAGATATGATCACAATACTAAGTTTTGTCCATATGTCAAAATGTCAACTAAGTAGGTTAGAATAATTTGTTTCAGTTGACTTATGCATAATCAACTGATTTTCCTTTTCACAAAAAAATTAGCTCAATTACATTCTCTTACACATCCATTTTTTACAATGTCAATTTTACATACGAAAAAAAAGTGTTTTTTCGTAATTATTCAAATAAGAGGATTTTTTTCTTCTTAATTTGACGTGATCTTACGGTGACCGATGAATGTGTTTATTTATGTGTAAATTAAACAATAACAAAGAAAATGCACACAATTGATGCATTTATGCATGCATGCATGCATTTTTTACTATACATTTGCAACACCTAATAGACCTAATTAAACACCAATCAAGCTTAAAAAATTTCATGCTACAATCAAACAAGAAAATGGCTTAACCTAATTAATTAACTTAATTCCATTAATTAGAAAAATTAAGTAGTGCAAATTATGTTTAATTAAGCTGAATTAGCCTTACTACTAATCGTCTTCTTCGTCCTTCTGCGGCAGCCACTCCTCTTATTATTACTGCTCGGATTCTTTCCCGCCCCGCAAACTATCGTAAACTCAATCCCGTATGCATTTCCGAAGCAAGAAAAACGCCCCTCGTCGGAGCTCCTCCTCGAGCGCCGTCTCCCGCCGCCATTCCGCAACAACTCCGACTCATCTCCTCCGCCTTCCACCATAGCCCTTCTCCACATCTCCTTGCTCGTCGCGACCGATTTGTAACCTTTCGCTTTCGCCTCTTCAGCCGTGAGCTCCTCCAGAATCGAGCTGCCGGTTTCTTGATCCGCCGCCGTGGTATTAATCTCCGCCGCCACGACGGAGGCCGACGGACCCACGTCGGAGCACAAATCCGACCCATTGTCGACGGTAGAACCGTTGCAAATCGATCCGGGTTTATCGGGGAACGACAAATCGTCGGCCTTGCCGTCGCCGGCGCTCAAGGACCGCCAGAGGACGATATTCAGATCGGTTACGTCGTCGTTTTGCTTGTGTTCGTCGAAACGATTCTTGGAAGAAAGCGGCATGCTTCTCATGGCGGCGGTGTCGGAGAGGGCGACGCCCATGTTCAGTATGCCCTGCGGGCTGCCGGAGGGGCGGCGGATCTGGAGCGCGACGAAACGGGTATTCTTATTGCGGGTTCGGGTCAGGGGGGTGATCAGATCGGCGACCCGGACCCGAACCATTCCGACGATGACGTCACGGAACCAGGAGACGGTGTAGATTTCGACGGTGACGGTGGCGTCGTTGTTCTCCGGCGGGTTGTCGAGGGAGAAGACGCACTTGTCGTTCCATTTAGGGTTTCGCTGGCCGTGGTTATCGGTTCGGGTCGTGTGCTTTTTGTTGGGTCGGATCCATACGACGCCGTACGTGTGCATTGACTTTGAGACCGGAGCCAAGTCCTGGGCTGATATTAGGCTGATTTCCAGGAGTTGGGAGGCGGCGGTTGACGGCGGCGGCGGCGGCGGTGGAGCTTCGGAGGAGATGCATGAGGATTCCGGTGTCGGATCCATCCTCCGTCCACGGCTGGGAATGCACGAAGAGGAGGAGGAGGTGGCGGCGGCGATGGGCGGAGAGGAAGAGGGTGGTTGTTTTTGTGAAGATGCATGGTTGCAAATTACTCGGAGGGCAAGTTTTTGTCGTTTTCTGATGTACGCATATTTCCCGTAATAAATGGGGACATGATTTTTTAACAGGTAGGGATAAAAATGGAATAAATTATCCAAAATACTTTTTCTATTATCGAATCAATTATTCAACACTATATTTAGAAAGAGAAAAAAAATTAATTGATGAAAATTTCACCGTATAATTCAATCAAGGGTGGATTAGAATTTTGACTTTTTTTGTGCTAGATACTAGATAGGTTTAATTGTGTAAGTATCTGAAATGTTAAACGTCGTTTCGATTTTATTATTACAATTTTGAGTTAGAGCAACTCCAACCCATTGTTATCAAATGGGGTTATCAAATACTCATTTGATAATCAGGGTTATACTTTGATATCTCTATACAACTAGTGAACTCCAACCACAAGTATCAAAAATCAATTATCAAACAAATTTATGATTGTTTATACATTATTTATTTTTTAATTCATTTTAAATAACCATACAAACCAATTTTCTAGTAAACTATCTTCAAAATCAATATTAATCAAGTTTTTACCTTTTCAATAGAAAGAAAATTATATATGAATAGAGATTATTTTTTTTCGTGGAACTTTGTTGAAGCTCTAGAGAAAAGAAAGAAAAAATCTGTTGAATACGTAGAGAATTTAATTTTATTATGTTGAGATTTTTTTTCCAGTGGAAAGTTGTTGAAGACGTAGAGAATTTAATTTTATTCTGTTGAGATTTTTACGTAAAGAAAAGAAAAGATTATGTTGAGAATTTAATTTTATTCTGTTGAGATTTTTACGTAGAAAGAAAAGAAAACTCAATTATGTTGAGGTTTTTCTTTTTTCACGTGCTCCTATTTTTTAGGAGAATATTTGATAACTATTTATGTGGGATGTATTTTTACTTCCCGATGGATGAGTTATCAAAATAGAACTCTATTTTAATAACTTCATTGGAGGAGCGAGTTTTTAAAATTGGGAGTCAAATGGAGGTTAAGGGGTTTGATAACCCATTTAATAACCCCGTTGGAGTTGCTCTTAGAAGGTGATTTTGACTATTTTCTAGTTTAATTTCGGCAAAATTCGAAACACGAAAATTGTAGTCGTCTTTTGAGTTAACTTTTTAATTCAACTTGAATTAGGTGATGAAGTTATGCATGAATAAATTACATTTTGGATTTTAGATAACTCAAAATATTTAAATTGTGAGTAATGTTCGTTGATTCATGCATATCTTTGTCACCCGACACCAATCGTGGTGATTCAAGTTGTATTAAAAAACTAACTCGAAAAACTATAAATTCCGTGTTTTGATCGTTTTTCCAATTTCAAATTAAAAAAAAAATGATCGAAATTATTTTTGAAGTCGAAACGGTATTATTAAAAGTGAGACAACATTTATAATATCAATGTTTTAGTAAATGATGCCAAAAAGGTACAGTGGCATACGAATTATATACTTTTTCTTTAGTAATTAAGTTTATTTGATAACTGAATATTAGAAATATCTATATAATACTATTTCTCTATTACAATCTCATGAATATTATTGAACATATATAAATAAAATATTAATTTGAAATAGTGAATATAGAACTGCAATCAAAGGCACTCAATGGATGATCTAGTGGTTGAAATAAATGAATTTGTGTTATTTGATCCAAATTCTAATCTCCTTATCAACGAATGTTCGCTAAATGGAACTTCCTGCACATGTTTAACTTAGTGTGATTTATGTCTTCTGTATGATTTATCATCTATTATACGAGAGTATGAATGTACCTAATACATCTATATGAATGTCTGCGTGTTCCTTCATTTAAAAAAAATAAAAATAAAAAAGTCAACATGTTTGACCAACTTTCAAATTAAACATACCAATAATGATGCTTTTAATTATCCATATATTAGAAATAAATTACACTCTTTAATCTTTTTTCTCAAAAAAAACAAAAACAAAAACAAAAAGAATATATATATTTATATATATATATTGTTATTTTAATTAATCTTAGATTCATCACCCACAGCCAAGTTTCACTAGAAGACAAAACAAGTAAAAAGTTACCCACACGCGAGCAAAAACCAATCAATCATTCAATTTCAAGAACCAGTGGAAAGAAAAAAAACACAGTCCACACACACACACACACACACACACAAAAATAGCCATTTTCTTGATTTAGTAAGTCACTAATTCATCACTGGAGAAGAATAGTTCTTACAAACTCCCAACTCCCATTATCCTAATTTTCATCGGTTATTGTCAGATTCCCCCTTTTTTTTTTCTTTCTCTCACCTCAAAGGTTTTATCTCTCATCTTTCTTGAATTTCTGCTGTTTAATTTTCTGCAATTTTTTTTTTCTTTCTTTCGCTTAATTAAATGTGAAAATGTATTGGGTTTTGTTAACTTTGTTCGCTCGTTGCATAAAGCTCTGTTCTTTGTCTCTTGTTTATGCTTTGTTCTGTGCTGTAATTACTGAGTCTTGAAATTATTTGGTTTGTCAACTCAGATCTTGCTGTGTTAATTTTGCCTGTTATGAAATTGAGTTGTTGTGTTGAACTTTGTCTGAAGAATTTGATACTGTAGTGAAAGTTCTAGAGCAAATGAACCAATGTGACATTTTTTTTCGTTACCGGGAGATATAAATATTAAACGATTCGCTTACGAAAATGGGGTTCTTATAGATATACGGTTTAGCTGAAGTTCGAATTGATTAAATTCTTCGTTACACGAAACCCCGAAACTATTTAACTGGATTTCCGTTTTAGTCCCTTTTTTCGGTTAGGTTTTAGAAGTTTAAGAATCGAGAACTTTGCGAATTGAATTACGGTTGACGCTAATGAACAATCCTGTTTTTTTTTTTTTTTTTTTTTTTTTTTCTGAATGTAGAAAATCATTTATCGGACGACGTATTATTTTAACTTAATTGTGTAGTTTCAGCAAAACGATCGGAACATGTTTTTACATCGATCGTGCGTATTCGATTGAAGCGAAACAGTAAATATATACGTTGACCTCAGTTCAACTTGCTGTTAACGTTTTTAATCCGACATTTCTTTTTCAGATACGATCTTTCGGTTTTGTTGTCTGTATATGGACAAAGCTAAAAAATGGCACCCGCGTTGTTTAGGAAAAAATCCAGCGAAGCGCATTCGAACGACGTCCAAGATTCACCTCGTCCTAATTTCGTACAAGAACTGACAACTAGTCTAATTTCGTCTTGTCCTAATACACTGTCGTCGAACGAAAAACTTCCATGGAATAGAGATGAAATCGAGAATTTTCTTGAAATTGAAACCGACTCGAATAGTCGAGAAGTGACATGTACAGGTATAGTGGCATCGGGAAACCGTACTAACCGAAATGATTGGAGGGAGTGGGCCCATCAGATAACCACGGTTGATGATTCACTCAACTCGAGTTTGACTGATCTCCTTATCGACGTCAATGTTCCGGATCTTGATGCCAAGGTTTAATTTTTTTTCCTCGATTTTTGTAACCATGCTAAAGTTTTTATTAAAAAAAAAAGAATCTTTTTTTTTAATTTAATGTTGTTATTTACAGATGTTGGAATTTCACGGTCCCGTTTCAACGGTGCAAAGCTGTGGTGCTGTGGTTAGCTCTTCTAATTGTTCTTCGCCTTCGACTAAAGCAAGAATGCGTTGGACACCAGAACTGCATGAGCTCTTTATGGATGCGGTGAATAAACTCGGTGGCGCTGAAAGTAAATTATTTAAAAAAAAAATTTACTCGTTATTGTTGCTAATTTGTTTCGTAAAATAATCCGGGAATATCGAAAACTTTACGAACGATTAACTTATGCAGGAGCTACGCCGAAAGGTGTACTCAAGCTCATGAATGTTGAAGGACTAACTATATATCATGTGAAGAGCCATTTGCAGGTAATTTACAAGTGTCTTTTTCTTGCAAATAATAGGGTAAATTACGGCCACCCCTTGAAGTAAGGTTAAATTACGAAAAACCCCTCACCTATGAATCTTCTTACACGTCCATCCTTGCGGTGTTAAATTTAGTGGAATCTTCTAGATTATGTGGAATATTCTCCGGTTGGTACCCGTTTTATCCCATTCGAGCTCCACATTTTGAAACAAGATTATCGTAAGATATATCTCTTAACTTGTAAAAATCAGATTGTGGTGCATCAGAAACCGCATTTCTGCACAAAATTAGTACAAACTAGTGAACATTCTACGGAATCTAGAAGATTCTGTTGAATTTGACACCATAAGGGTGGACGTGTAAGAAGATTCATAGGTGGTTGAAATTACCCAAACAAGAAGGTTTTTTTTCGTAATTTGACATTGCCTCAGGGGTTGGTCGTAATTTACCCTAATATGGTATTTTTCTTCCGATTATAAAAAGAAGGCGTACTCACTATTTTCGTTTTAAATTTTTTCAGAAATATAGAACTGCGAGATATAAACCCGAGTCATCAGAAGGTAGAAATTGCTCTTAATTCAACATTTACGCCGTTGCAGAGTCTCGTGTTTGCTTCGTATTATGTAACATTTTCTTTTTTTAATTTTTTTAGGAGCATTAGAAAGAAAGTCGAAAAATATTGCTGAGATGACATCCCTCGACTTGAAGACGTAAGCATCATATTAAGTTATTTGCCTTCATTTCTATGTTTTTCGATGAAATAAGTTTCGTTCGGAAATTGAATATAAAAAATCTCGATTTAATTAATTTATCGGTGGCAGTACGATGGGGATAACCGAAGCACTCAGAGTACAGATGGAAGTTCAGAAGCAACTCCATGAACAACTTGAGGTATGTAATTAGTGCTTAATATGTTCTTATGCCTTAATTTTCGCCTTTTCGGGGAAAATTTCGACAAACCTTAAAAAAAAGGATAAATTACGAAAACCCCCATTAACTTAGTCTAAATTATGAAAAACACCCCCAGCTATCCGTAATTACTAAAACCCACTGACGTTTGTTCCAATATCACACCAACCCCCGTGCGATGTGTTTTTTCATGTAATACTTTTTTACTACAGAGAATATTCCCAAAAAAATGTCAATTATACCCTTGCAGACGTGACATTATTTTAATGCTACTTTTGACTTTTGAGAGATAAAAAATATCGGAATCTTTATTCTTGTTATAATGACCCATTCACAACTTTTTAGTTCTCTTAATTTATATATTTCCTTTAATTGATACAAAAATTAAAAAATACCCCTTTGAGAGTAATTTTTACCATTTAAAAAGTAGGATAAAACAAATTCTACGTCTGCAGGGGTATAATTGACATTTTTTGGGAAATATTACCTGGACTCAAAAAGATTCCGTGAAAAAATCATACCGTAAAGGGATCGGTGTAAGACGGATAGATGGGGTGTTTTTCGTAATTTGGCCTAAGTTCAGGGGTTTTTTTCCGTAATTTACTCTTAAAAAATAACGCAATTTTATATTTTTCCTACATACTACGCAATTTTAGATATCTACGATTTTTTCGAGTAGTATAGTATTTTCGGCCCTAATCGAGTATTAAGATAAAATCTTGACTTCCTAATTTTTTTTCTTATAACATGTGTAATAAACTAATCATTTATTTTCATCAGATTCAAAGAAATCTACAGGTGAGAATAGAAGAACAAGCGAAACACCTTCAAATGATGTTCGACAAGCAGAGGAAAATGGAGGAAGATAAATCCAAAGCCACGTCATCGAATTTGGACACCATCGAATATCAGGTGCCAGATGGCAACGTCAAAGCGGAATCGTGTGGTCAGGATCGCGCCAGCTCACCGGAAATAATTGCTACCGGAAACTGCATTTTAGCGGACGAAAACTCGAACGAGAAAGAAATATCGTCGAAAAGGGAAATGCCAGAGGTGGAGGAATCGGGCGGTGGTGAATGTAGTCCTCCGCCGCCACTAAAACGGGCCAAAGTCGATGAAATTAACGGTGAAACGGGCCGATAAATTAGAGTTAGGGGTGATGAATTGAGTTTTCATATTTAACATGGATTAATTTCAAGAATTAGAGTTTTATTTCTCTCTCTTTTTTTTAATCCATTTGATGTGTTGAATGATTGTTCATGCAGAATTGGATAAGGAAAAAGGGTTCACTCATTGCTTGTTCATACATAATTGGATAAGAAATTTAAATGTACGAATTGCATGTAAACCCAAGGAGGAAGATTTATTTGCATTTCTATCTAGATTAAAATTAGTCCTTAAAAAAAACCCATCGCTCCAATATACCTCTTACTATATATTTTTCATCAATTTCATTCATAGTGTCCCAACTTGATAAATATTGCACATTGACCTCATATTTTAACAAATATATCACATTAACCTCAATTTTCACAATTTTTTGAATTTTTTTGTTTATGAACTTTTTTTTTTCCGGCCACTGAACAGGGTTGACCGCTGGTCTTCCACATTGCCTTTTTTTGTTTTTGTAAACAACCAACACAATAAAATTACAGTATGAGATAATAATTTGCAGGTTGAGACTGTAATATTAATATTAACACAATAATATTATTGGTTGTGACAATATTATTAATATTAATACCATAATATTACAAAAAATAGTTCAAAACAAATGTTTTAAAAAAAAAGTCAACAGCGGCTAACTGACAGTGACGGTCAAAACTGGGGTGAAAATTGATTAATTGGTGAAATTTGATATAAATTAGAATTTAAATTATGAAATTGAAGTTGAATTGGAGTTTCAAGCAGTTAGAGAGTAATTTTGGAATATATAAAGAATTTTCTTTATTAACAAATAAGTTTGAATGTGGTAAATATATTTACAAAGATAAAAGAATAGGACAAGAGTCAATGATTGAAATTTATGTGCACTTATTATTGGCTTTTCTGCAATTCTCCCAATCTGAATTTCCACGTAACATTAAAAAAAAAAAAAAAATTAGTTTTAGATTGCATTTAGATCTGGCGAGCTTGGCAAAATAATTTTAAATAATTCAATGAAAATATATATTTAATATTATTTTTCCAAATCCATCGTAATGTTAAAAAATATCCAAAACAAGAGTCAATGATTGAAATTTATGAGAGAATGAACTAATCCAAGATTTTATTATTCATCAAAATTATCAACTGAGTTATATCCATGTATAAGTGATTGTCTAGTTTTAGTATGATCTAATTATACATAATTGATAATTATTGAAAATTCAATTATAACATTCCCAATTGTTTGAAAGAATTAAGTAAAACAACGACCAAATCTTGATTTAGATCGACCAATAAATCTCATTGTATTTGTCAACCCCTAATATATATTAGGGTAAATTACACCCACATACCTGAGGTATGCTTAAATAACTTTAAGGTCCCTGTAGTTTCGATAATTATACTCACCCCCTTGAAATGTAGTTATAAAATCTAACGGGATAATGTATTGGATACGTTATTACGATAGAGTTCTAACGGACTATTGGTTTCAGGAACTGGTGGAGATAACAAAGAGTTATGGGTGATTTAAGAGTTATTGGGGAGTCATGTCACCCCATAACTCCCCATAACTCAATGTTATATCCACCACTAGCTAAAAGTAATAGTCCATTAGAACCCTATCGAAATAATGTATCCAATGCATTATCCCGTTAGAGTTTTGATATGCCTAATTGGGTCAACCCAATGGGCCTACAATTTCTTTACCTACTGGGCTACGAGCCCAATATCGAAGACCAATATCACCGAGGCCCAAACACCTTCAAGTAAGGCTTGGGCCCAACAAAGCAAACCCAACCCGATAAACGGCATATAAATAGAGGTTTTACTCATTTTATTAAGGTAGGTCCTATTAATTGAGCAAGACTACAATACGTATTCTCTGGACTAATTTCTATGATCAGCACGTCTGACTTGAGCGTCGGAGGGGTTTCCGCCGGATCAACCCCCGGCTTAGTTCATGTGTTCTATGATCGCAGGTACCTCAGGATCATCAAGTTGTCAAGCTACTGATCTGCTTTGCTCTCCCAGTTCATTTTCTACACCACCCTAGGTGAGCTATATTTTAGCATCATCATTTTGGCGCCGTCTGTGGGAACGATGCAAACCAGATCACGTAGCCAACAAGATCCTCCTGAGGCGTCTGCTCGGAGAGAAAGTGACACAGCTAACGACCTCCCACCTCGTGGAGGCTCTGGCTTGCCACCTCCTCCACATCCCATGGATCCGCCTCGCGAGGTTCAGGTGATCCCCCTCGGGACCCACCACTCGCCGATCCACCACTCCCTGCTCATCGAATGGTTCAAATAATCGAGGATGCGCTTCAACGCATGATAGCAGAAGCTTCAACTCGCGCTGCCACAGTGGCCGTGACTCAATATATCGCCACGATGGGAGCAAATGCTCCCAACGCGATACCAGCACCTGCTCACATGTGGAGCCACCTATGGCACCACCGCATCGACTCCCTGAGGGCTTACACTAGCCACCTATGGCACCACACCATCGACTGCCTGGGGGATCGA
>NW_012193101.1:1872254-1932264 GCF_000504015.1 Erythranthe guttata
TGCTCCAAAAATATTTCGTTCGCCAAGGGTTATCGACTCCCTGGGGGTTCACATCACCCCCAAAACATATCATTCGTCATAGCAGGAGCCAACGCTTCTCCTCGTGAGGCCCCACTGGGTCCCCAACATGATCAATTTCTACTTACTTCTCGAACGGTTCAGATAACCGAAGAAGACCTTCAGCGTATGATCACGGAAGATTCAACTCGTGCTGCCACTGAATCAGTGGCACCATATATCGCCAAGGTGGGGCATCTCACCCCAGTGGTTCGTGATCGCCTCATCCTAAATGGGGGGCTATCCCATCCTAAAGTTGGGCATCTCATCTCAAGGGTGGTACATCCACTGACCTTTCATCCCCAAGGGGGTGCACATCCCATCTCAAGGAACGAGGATAATCTCCCTACTCAAAAAATAGAACATCCCCAAGGGGGTGCACATCCCATCTCAAGGAACGAGGATAATCTCCCCACTCAAAAAATAGAACATCCCCAAGGGGGTGCACATCCCATCTCAAGGAACGAAGATAATCTCCATACTCAAAAAATAGAACATCCCCAAGGGGGTGCACATCCCATCTCAAGGAACGAGGATAATCTCCCTACTCAAAAAATAGAACATCCCCAAGGGGGCGCACATCCCATCTCAAGGAACGAGGATAATCTCCCTGCTTAAAAAATAGAACATCCCCAAGAGGGGTGCACATCCCATCTCAAGGAACGAGGATTATCTCCCTACTCAAAAAATAAAACATCCCCAAGGGGGTGAATATCAACCAAATAAAAAAGAAAAAGAAAAAAGATGAAGAAGAAAGAAGAAGAAAAAAAGAAGATGAAGAAAAAATAGAAGAAAAAAGAAGAAGAAAATAAGAAGATGAAAAAAGAGAAGAAAGAAGAAGAAAAAAGGAAGAAGAAAAAAGAGAAGAAAGAAGAAGAAAAAAGGAAGAAGAAAAAAGAGAAGAAAAAAGAAGAAAAAAGGAAGAAGAAAAACCAAAAACAATAAAAATAAAAAAGAGGAGGAGAGGGCGCACATGCACGGCACGCGCGCGCTGACGCGCGCCTGCGTCAGCGTCAGAAAAAAAAAAAAAAAAAAAAAAAAAAAAAAAAAAAAGAGGCAGGAGGCGCGCGTGCACCGCACGCGCGCGTGGCCGACACGCGCCTGACGCGCGCGCGTGCACAGCACGCGCTCGTCAGCAGTCCGAAAAAAAAAAAAAAAAAAATTATTGGAGCGCGCGCGCTTTTCAAGGAGCCCTTGGACTGCGTGCTCCCATCAAATCGCGCTCAACTTTCACCGTCCTCCACCAAATTGCGCGTAGATTTTGACTCGCTTCTCCAAATCGCACGAGAATTTCAACGCGCTCCACCAAATTCCGCGAGCTCTTTAACGCACCTACCAAATTGCGTTCGCTATCAACTGGAAAATAAAAAAATAAAAAAAAATTATTTCTCCACGCCATGCCAACGATTAACGCAAGACTACAGCACCGTTCTACTCTCAATACGATCTGGTACCCCTTTCGACTTCGCTCCCACATCGTCTCGAGAGTGGGGGGCTTGCGAGACAACTCCCACGAGCAGATAACTCGCTCCGTCCCACAACCCCTTACAAGGAAACTCCCACGAGGAGCCAACCCCCTCGGGTCTCAAAACCACGGCGAGATAACTCCCACGAGGAGACCATTCGCGCCGTCATATAGCCCGTTGTGGGACAACTCCCACGAGGAGCTAACCCCCTCTAATCTCAAAACTACAGCGAGATAACTCCCACGAGGAGTTCACTCGCTCAATCCTACAGCCCGTCCCGGGACAACTCCCACGAGGAGCTAACCCCCTCTAGTCTCAAAACTACAGCGAGACAACTCCCACGAGAAGTCCACTCGCTCGGTACTACAACCGGCAGCAAGACAACTCCCACGAGGAGATAACTTGCTCAGTCATATAACCCGTTGCAAGGCAACTCCCACGAGGAGTCAACTCCCTCGGGTCCACGAACCCATAGCGAGATAACTCCTACGAGGATACCACTCGCTCCATCCTATGACCCGCAGCGAGATTACCCCCACGAGGAGCCAACTCGCTCGGTACTACAACCTACAGCGAGATAACTCCCACGAGGAGACAACTCGCTCGGTACCCCAACCCGCAGCGGGACAACTCCCACGAGGAGACAACTCGCTCAGAGCAACCTCAATCCGCACGCTCCTAAATCGCGCATCATCCAATGCTCCTACAACTCACCGCGAGACAACTCCCATGAGGAGACAACTCGCCCGAAATTCACTATATAATCGCAAGCTCAAGTTAGCACGATTACAACCATAGAAACACTTAGAGATATTATGACAATCTATATAGCCTGGCCAGCTTGATTACTCAAATTTATCTACTTGTTTTCGATGGGTCCTTCATTAAAACGTGGCCACGGTCCAAACATACTTACGACCCACGAGGTCTAACAAGGGGCATGATCCCCATAAAAAAAAAATCTTGAGAGCCTGATCCCCTCTTCAAGTACGTCACCCACAAGGCTATATGTAAACACATACAAGCAACGCGTCAAAACATTGACAATGTCGATAAAAAACAACTCCCACGAGGAGACCACTCGCTCCGTGCTACTTCATTATCGCGAGACAACTCCCACGAGGAGATAACTCGATCAATTCTATTACCCCAGAGACAACTCCCACGAGGAGATTAATTGATCCGTGCTACTACATTATCGCGAGACAACTCCCACGAGGAGATAACTCGATCAACACTATTACCCCGCGACGAGACAACTCCCACGAGGAGATAGTTCGCTACTACATCGTCGCGGGACAAAACCGACGACTCAATTAACTTATATCGCGGCAACTTTGTCGCGCTATGCGCCAACGCGCATTCACACCCCTCCGACACACGCTCCAACGCGTTTTCGCATACCATTAGGCCATACGCCAACGATCAACTTCTACAATTTTTACTCTCGACACGATCTGAGACCCATCACAACATGGCCCCCACATCGACTCGAGAGTGGGGGGCTTAATGATATGCCTAATTGGGTCAACCCAATGGGCCTACAATTTCTTTACCTACTGGGCTACGAGCCCAATATCGAAGACCAATATCACCGAGGCCCAAACACCTTCAAGTAAGGCTTGGGCCCAACAAAGCAAACCCAACCCGATAAACGACATATAAATAGAGGTTTTACTCATTTTATTAAGGTATGTCCTATTAATTGAACAAGACTACAATACGTATTCTCTGGACTAATTTCTATGATCAGCACGTCTGACTTGAGCGTCGGAGGGGTTTCCGCCGGATCAACCCCCGGCTTAGTTCATGTGTTCTATGATCGCAGGTACCTCAGGATCATCAAGTTGTCAAGCTATTGATCTGCTTTGCTCTCCCTGTTCATTTTCTACACCACCCTAGGTGAGCTATATTTTAGCATCATCAAGTTTCTAACTACGTTTCAGGGGGTGAGTGTAATTACCGATACCATAGGAACCTTAAAATTATTTAAGTATACCTCAGGAGTGTGGGTGTAATTTACCCTATATATTATGGTTAATAGCATTTTGACACCCGTATTTTGCCCGTTATTGCGCTTTACTACCTCAACTAAAACAAGTTGCATGGGCACATAACCAAACTTGCTTTTCTGACGCACACAACCACCTAAGGGAAATATTCCGACGAGTGTTCCCATTTTTCGGCGCACGCGCGATGCACATGTTTAATGTAAGGGTTTTTTTGGTCTTTTCAACTCAAAATTTGTGGGCCATGTTTTTTTCGTTCTTCTCTCTCTTTTTATAAGGGTGAAACATTACTCACAGCTTATAAGCTCTTTATAACAGCTTATAAATTTAGCCAAACACCCTCCAGTACTATATCTATATAGTTGCCGAGTGTGTATATATATATATATATATATATATATATATATATATATATTAATTATTTATGTGTAGAAATTGATTTTCGTTCTGCATTAATAGAAAATTAGGTAGTGGCCATCAAGTAAGAGGTGAAGAGGTTGTTCTAAATTTTTAATGTCTAGATAAAGACATATGAATTGGTCCCTGTCCTTTTTCCAACTCATACATTCAATAAAACTACACATTCACAAAAGGATAATTTAGTACTTTTCTTCTTTAATATACTATCATTTTACTCCTGCCAACAATTTGGTTAATCTTACTTTGCACCCTTAAAATGTAGCATTTTAGTACTTTGCACCCTTGAAAAAAATGAATAGCACTTTACACCATCAAAATACGATCATTCACAATGCACCCTGAATTAAATATTTAAAATTTAATAAGGCAAATCTCATTTTTTATTGGTTTTTATATTTTTCACGGTGCAAAATAACAAATTAAATGGTTGTTTTCTTCTACCTCGAAGCTAATTTCGAGTGTGAACTATTGAGAAAATTATAATTTTGTTTAAAAAAAAAAAAGAAAGCACTAAATTATTCGATTGATAGATCTTTTATTCATTAGCTTTAAAAATTCATCCGATGTGCATTAGCATAATTTATTATGTTTTGAGGGTGTAAAGTGCTATTAATTTTTTCTGAGGAATGCAAAGTGCTAAAATGCTATATTTCAAGGGTGCAAAGGGGAATTAAGCCAGCAATTTTGACAAATATCAAATGCTGACTTAAGTAGTTGTTTTAGTTGTTTGCTGTTATCTCTCTCTCTCTCTCTCTCTCTCTCTCTCTCTCTCTCTCTCTCCTGTGGGACCCGCAAAACTTCCATGGAGGCATGACTCACTAGTGGGGCCCAACAAATAACAGGCCCCCCACGCACACATTACCTCTGCAGGCCGTTAGTGCAAGTAAAATACCAAGAAAGCCCCTGCCAAATATTCTTGTCAACAAACATTTCTTTTAACTTCCTCAACAACAAAAAACCACTTGTTTCAAACATTTGTATGTTTGCCTCACAACAAACAAATCAAGCAACATTTTGCATTCAGATATTGTACTGGTGAGTTCTAACTTGGTAATGATTTTCATGCAATTTAATTTTATTTGTTTGTAATAAATAAAGTTATTATTTGATTTTTAATTATTCAAGTAATTAAATTAGTTAGTAATTGGTTTTGTATATTTTCTACAAAGATGCTTTAATTCAGAAATGGGGAAAAGAAGGGCTTTGATTTATGCAGTGCAGAAAGCTGTCACTTGTGAATCCAAACAAAAGAGAGAAAAGGTACAAAATAATTGTTTAAAAATTATAAGATTAAATAGCAATATAATTTGTTAATATTTTTTTTTTGGTTTATGATCAGAAAAGTCGAAAACCGAGAAGATGGTTCGGAAAGCGGAGGAGGAGCGTCGATATGAATTCTGCGAGAGCGGAAAATGCGGCGGTGGTGGTGGTTCCTTTAGCGCATTCGCCGATGGAGGATGTGAAGTTGATCGAAGCTGAGAATGAACAGAGTAGGCACGCTTACTCCGTTGCTCTCGTGACCGCAATGGCTGCCGAGGCGGCTGTTGCCGCTGCTAATGCCGCCGCGGAGGTTGTCCGACTCAGATCTACCGCCGGTGTTCCCGGCAAGTCGATGGAAGAGACGGCTGCTATCAAGATTCAGACAGCTTTCCGAGGTTACTTGGTACGTCCACATTGTTTTTAGATGCTGTCGTCTACTATCTATTTTATTTTCGAAATTGTTTGCTTTATTCCAATGAAAAATGATAATATTTTTCGGCATCGATTTAATTAGGCGTTATTTCGCCTTTGGTTAATGTAGTAACATTTTCCGGGGTGGCACGGGAAATTTCGCTCTTATGTATCGGATCTGATCTGATCGAATAATATCTTTTTTTTTTTTTTCGAAAGTGCAAAACTGATTCAGTTTCGCTCATAAAATCAGAATTTGGAATGAAGAATCTTGTTCCAAAATCATAAATTTCGAATCCGAATCAGCGAAAAATTTGCATTTTTCTTTAAATTGGTATTATAAGTGTAATTTCCGATTTTTTTTTTTTTTTTTTTTTTTTTGGATTTTCAGAAATATGTTCAAAAATTAAAATCAAATCTAATATTTATTCCAATTCAATTTCTGAAAAAAATATGGACAATCAAAAAAATCAAAATTTTCGCGATTTGTAATGAGAAATATTGTTCCAAAATCAGAAATACTCGGAAATGATTTGGAGGAATTTCGAAAAGTTTGTTCCAACTTTCAATTCCCACCCGTAAACCCCACTACGGCAAACCAAACGAGGCCGTAACTCACGACTCCGAGACAAAAACAAGCTAATTTATACTTGTTTAAAAAAAATATAGGCAAGAAGAGCAATGAAGGCTTTGAAATGTTTCGTGAGGCTAAAATCGTTGATCGGAGGTCAATCGGTCAAACGTCAATCAACCGCCACCTTGAAATGCATGCAAACACTAGCTCGTGTGCAATCCGAAGTTCGTGCAAGAAGAATCAGAATACCGGACAAAAACTCGAACTCGAACCAAATCGAGCACAATCGTGAAAAGGAGCTCGACAAATCAAGGGTATACCCGTAAATTCACATGTCCTTATATATTTAATTTCAATCTCAAATAATAATAATAATAATATTATATATCATTTTTTTTAATGATTAATAGATGGGAGAGAATTGGGATGCCAGCACACAGTCAAAAGAGCAGATTGAAGCACATCTTCATTATAAGCAAGAGGCTGCTTTGAGAAGGGAGCGCGCATTGGCTTATGCATATTCGCACCAGGTAATACAGTAAAATCTCGATAAATTAATAACCTCGTTTAAATTATATTTTTTTTCCCTCTTCCAACTTGAGTACAACGTGTTAAAAAAAATATATCGTTAAATTAAAATTTCGCTATATTAATAGAATTTCGTGGGTTCAGACTGTATTAATTTATAGAGGTTTAACTGTATGTATGTATAGCAAACAAGGAGAATGTCAACAAGCCCGGCAAATCAAACATTCGTTGACCCAAATAACCCGAACGGGGGTTGGAGTTGGCTAGAGCGATGGATGGCCGCCCGCCCGTGGGAAAACGAAAACGGAAACGCCGTCCAAAAAGAAAGTAACATAGACGCCGTTTCGGCAAAAAGCGGGTCGACTCGATCCGTTTCCGTCCGTGGGGAATCCAAGATCCAATCTCCTAATACCCGAAAGCAAGCCCGGCCCAAATCAAAACACACCCGTAAAGTCAGACCTCTAAGCCCGAGATCTGGGGCCGCCGGCTCCCCCTACGACGACGATGGCGATTCTAGAAGTATGAACAGCGCACAATCGGAACTATACCGGAGGAGGAGCGTCTGCGGCGGCTCGTCGGCGAGAGACGACGAGAGCCACACGAGCTCACCCTCGGCGGTCCCGAGCTACATGGCTTCGACGGAATCCGCTAGGGCTAAGTCGCGGCTCGGAACACCCGAGAAATCGTCCGTTTCGGGCGGCGGCTCGGCCAAGAAACGGCTGTCCTATACCGGCTCGCCAGCTGGCGGGAGGAGGGTTTCTGGTTTGGCCAAGACAGAGTACTGATAATTTGTTTCTTCATTCAAAGAGTGTTTTAGTTCAAAGGTGTTGTTTGCCATTGTTAAGGTTTGTTTTTTCTTGGGAGTTGCTTTTTTTTTCGTGTGATTATTATGCTGATGTTAACTACTTTGTGTTGTGTGTATAGTGTAAGTATGATCTTTTACTTGTTCATTTCTCTCTGTAATTTTTTTATATGTACTCATGTAAGAAAATGCTACAACTCATTTGTGATTCTATGTTGTCTTTTGATGCAATTTTTGTTTTTTTTTTTCCTTCTTTTTTTTGTACAATGTGATGTCTCATTTGAACTTAAATTTCTTTATTAGTAATGACGAAACAGTTTTATGTCATATTAATTTATAGAGAAAATTGCACTTCACCCCTAAAAATTTGAAAAATTTGGGGGTTCCCCCCCCCCCCCCCCCCTTCCCCACCCTAAAAATTCAAAAAAGAGATGTCCCCTTGCAAATATGTTCATGTTGCACTTTGTCCCAAAGTCAAACTTCCGGCGTATTTTTTATCTGAATTGACAAAACTCCATCAAATCAAAGGGTATTGCCGTCATTTCACCCTTCCCACCAAATTCAAACCCTAACATCAGTCTCTTTTACACAACAATCGTCAAACACTCTGCTCTCACATCAGCAAATAATTTCAGAACACAAAATAAGGGATTTTAGTCCGAAAATTCTGAGAATCTTTCATTGGTTCTTGATTAGAAAGTTATCCCGCTGTTCCCGTAAAAGGGTTAAAAAATCATGAGATAAGGAACACAAAATAAGACACATGTAATGTATGGTTTCAATTAGAACAATTTGCAATTTGGGAGAGAAAACCCCTAATTTTTCAATCAAAATGTGCAATTTCGCGGATTATATGAATGGAGATTTGAGTTGGGTATGACAAAAAATAGTATATATACCTTGAAATGACCGCAATCCCTTTTGAGTGGACGGATTTTTGTCAATTCCGATAAAAAATACGCCTGAAGTTTGACTTTTGGGGCAAAGTGCAGCAAAAATTGTAAGGGAGCTCTTCTTTAAATTTCTAGGGGGGAAAGTGCGATTTAAAATTTCTACGGGGCGAAGTGCAATTTATCCTAATTTCTATTTCCATTTACATTAATATTTATTTATTTATTTATTATTTTTTATTATTACTATTACAATTATTAGATTAGATCCGGGCAAATTAGAGTTTTTACCCCTCAAGTTTGGATTTGTTCGACCCTACACCCGGTGATAACTACCGGGTAGGTCTTCTGCTGCCACGTGTCTCTTTTTTGTATTTTATAATAAATTCCCCGCTAGGGTTTACCTTTAGGGGTTTTAGAAAAATAAAAAAAAAAGAACACGTGGCAGTAGAAGACCCACCCGGTGTTTATCACCGGGTGTAGGATCGAAGGAACCTCAAGTTTGTATCTATTTCACATTTTTGTCAATTTACTGTTAGTATGTCAGTTAAGTCATTGATGGAACACACTTGATTCCGTTAGTTTTAACAAAAAATTGACGAAAAGGACTTAAAATGTTGAATTTTCGCGAAACAAGAGGGACCAAATGTATTTTTTGTGAACATAAGGGACCAAATATGCACTTTGCAAACTTAAGGAACGAGAAAACTGCATTTTTCTCATTAGATCCTACAAATCCGAATCACCAATTTTGACTTTATAAACACACAACCAATTGGCGATCACATTCTTCCCACCTCGGAGAAAGCGAAAAAAACCTCATCCAATCCAAAGATGGAAACCAAATCATCAGATTCAAAACCACCAACCTCCTCCGACCACCACCAGCCCAGCAGAATCACCCGCCGCCGAATCCAAACTCCGGCATCCGCCGCCGCCGCCGCAGCATTCCCCGAAGAACTCATCGAAGAAATCCTTTCAAGACTCCCGGTCAACTCCCTCCTAAAATTCAGGTCCGTTTCTAAATCATGGCGCGCTTTGATCTCCGACAAGAAATTCATCTCAGCCCATCTCAAAAATTCATCCAAAAACACAAACTTCACCCTCCGCAGAATCATCTCCACCATTATCCTCCCTTATTACACCCTAAAGCACTGTTCTTTACACTCACTTTTATCCGGGCCGTTGACCAACGCCGTTGACTCCGATTACCCGATGAAGAACCCCCAAAACTCCGTTCGTATTGTCGGTTGCTGTAACGGGCTTGTCTGCATCGCCGTTAACGGCAAGCATTTCTTCATATGGAACCCATCTACAAAAAAGTACAAGAAATTGCCCGATGTGGATGATTTTATAGAACAAGGTTTGTTCATCACCAAATACGGATTCGGTTTCGATGAGTCGAACGACGATTACAAGGTTGTCGGGATTTTGTCGGGTTTTTGTAATAGGGACCGATACGAAACTATGGTGAAAGTTTATAGTTTGAGGACCAATTCTTGGAAAAGAATCGACGTATTTAACGACGGTCTTCCGTTCGACGATACCGCGAAGTTCGTGAGCGGGAAGCTTCATTGGGGTAAGAGAAACGGATCCAATTCTAAATGGGATATCGTCTCGTTCGATTTAGCAAGTGGGGTATGCGGGAATGTGGCTCGTCCGAGTTATGTCGAGACCGATTTTTCACCTTCGTTGGGAGTTCTCGGTGGATGCCTTTGCGTGCTTTCTAATTCCCGTAAAAGTAGTGTTGATGTTTGGGTAATGAAAGAGTATGGAGTGAGTGAATCTTGGACTAAAATTGTGACGGTTCCGTATCTTGACGTGCCTTGGGAAGGTCCATACTCGACACCGTTGTGCGTTGGATCGAATGGTGAAATCTTGTTGATGTACGGTTCGAATTTGATGATCTATAGCCCGAGAGATAATCGGTTTAGGCGGCCGAAGATAAGGAACTTTGGTGCGTTTCTTGAAGCGGATGTTTATTGTGAAAGTTTAGTCCCGCTTGTCTAATGATGAACAAGAGTCGCAAAATCGAAATTGTTAGTTATCTCGTTGGCTATTGCTATTTTTCACTGTATAATGTTTTTTTTAGAGGAAAAAACTTGCGAAAGAATCGGCGTTTACAACTTAAAGAATAAAATTCGGTAGCACCGAAGAATTAAAGTTCTCCTTGGATAAAAAATCTAGCTATTTCGCGAGCTGCACGATTGCCTTCTGTCTTGATGTCACAAACTTTGAAAGAATAGTAAGAATAGCTCTTTCTTGTTCCCACATGGTCTTCTAATGGATCTTCTCTATTTTCCTATAAATCTATTTCATTCTCCACTTGCAATATTGGTTAGCTTGTATGTTGAGTTCGTATTGTTTAACACGGGTTCAACCCATTTTTCGATTTTTTTTAACAACTAATTGTTCCCCGACGAAAAAGGACTAATTACACTTCGTCCCTTAAAAATTTCAAAAATTCGCGCATCCCCTTAGAAATTGAAAAAACAGACACCCCTTTCAAAATATATTTATGTTGCACTGTGCCTCACAGTCAAACTTCTGACGTATTTTTTACCTGAATTTACAAAGCTCCGTCCACTCAAAGGGGATTGCCGTCATTTCAGGATATATATATGTAATTTTGTCATACCCAACCAAAATCCCCATTCATATAACTTGCGAGTTACACGTTAAGATTGATGAAAAATTAGGGCTCTTTTCTCCCAAAATTACAAATTGTTCGAATTGAAACCATACATTACATGTGTCCTATTTTTGTGTTCGTTCTCTCATGAATTTTGAACCCTTGTGACTGGAATACCATAATAGCTTTCTAATCGATGAAACAATGAAAGATTCTCACAATTTTGGAACTAAATCAATCCCTAATCTTGTGTTCTGAAATTGTTTAGTGAAATGAGAGTGAAGTGTTCGACGGTCGTTGTGCAAAGGAGAATGTTATGAAGGTTTGGATTTTGAGGGAAGTGTGAAATGATGGCAATACCCTCTGGTTGGATGGAGTTTTGTCAATTCCTGTAAAAAAAAGAACGCCGTAAGTTTGACTTTGGGGCAAAGTGCAACATAAATATATTTTGCAAGGGGATGTCTCTTATTTGAATTTTTAGAGGGGAACATACGAATTTTTGAAAACTTCAGGGAGTGAAGTACGATTTGCCAAAAAAAAAAAAAAATTTGAACTCACGTTGTTCTAAGTGAATTCCATGGGTTGTTCTACCCTAGTCCCATTGAACTCGCGTACAACAACATGAGTTCAACCCATTTTCGTGGTTTTTGTTATGTTTCAATTATAACTTACGCAATACAACGAATGTAAAAACGTAAAAATTTACTTCAGATATGTTGTCGTTGGTGTTGAAATCTAATTCAGGAAATATTCTAGTTCACATTGTTTAATGCGAGTTCAACCAATTTTTGTGTTTTTTTTATAATCGCAATCTTTATTATACAACGAACTTAAACACATAAATTATACTTCAAATCTGATGTCGTGTTTCAAAATCTAGCTCGAAAAATATTCGTCTATCAGAGAATTTGGAAAATTTTAAATTCTAATAGTCAACGAAAAGTGCATGCGAAATTAATTATAATTAGTACTTTAAATTTTTAATTGTTTTTTAGCCCAAAAACAATATTAAATTTCAATTTTAGAGGCGATTAAGTATGTTTAAAATTGAAATTTTGAGGAGTATTTTCTTCACTTTGGAACATCAAGGACCAAAAGTGGAATCAGACTAAACACGAGGGACTAAAAGTGTAATTATCCCGGATTTAACCCTACCACGACAAAGCATAATTCTTCTTCTATTTTTTTTTTTTTAGGGCAGGCGAGAAGAATTTCTAAGCAATCTCGGAGAAATCAAGCAAAAACCTCACTCAACAATGGAAGCAAAACCAGGCTCCAATTCATCAATCTCCGATCATCATCAGCCCAGAAGATTCCGTCGCCGAATCGAAACCCCGGCAGCCGCCGAAACCCTACCGGAAGAAATCATCGAACAAATCCTGCTAAATCTCCCCGTCAGATCCCTCTTGAAATTCACCTCCGTTTCAAAATCATGGCGCTCGTTGATCTCCAGCAACAATTTCATCGAAGCCCATCTCGAATTTTCGAGAAAAGACCCGAACTTTACCCATTACCGGACGATCTCAACCTTCTTGCCGCCCCGTAATAGCAGCGCGAAGCACTGCTCTTTCCCGTCACTGTTTAACGGTAACGGAGTTGTGACGGATGCAGTTGACGTTGATTTTCCGTTTGACTTTCCCAAAAAAATCGTCCGTGTTATGGGTATCTGCAATGGGCTCGTTTGCATAGCCCCTAACATGGGGCATTGGTTCTTGTGGAACCCATCCACTAGACAGTACAAGCAATTGCCTGACGAATGTGATCGGACGGATGTCGTCGTCAAGTACGATTTCAAGTATGGATTTGGTTTCGACGAGTCGACTCGGGACTACAAGGTTTTGCTAGCTCATTCGGTTCTTAGCAAAGGCAATCGATATGAAACGACCGTGAAAATTTATAGTTTGAGGACCGATTCTTGGAAGAGAATCAAGTTCTTCAATGGTAGGCGTCATCCATCGGATTCAGGTGTTAGTGGGATATTTGTGAGCGGAAAGATTCATTGGTGTAAAAAAAATACCGGATCAAATTTAAAGTGCCATATTGTTTCGTTCGACATAGGAAGTGAGGTATGGGGGAATGTGGCTGAACCGAGTTGTGTCGAGAGCGGTTCTTACGATTCACCGTCTTTGGGAGTGCTTGATGGATGCCTTTGTGTGTTGTATGATTTCACGAGAAGTAGAATAGTTGTTTGGGTGATGAAGGAGTATGGGGTGAGTGAATCTTGGGCTAAAACGGTGACCGTACCTTATGTTCACCTTCCCTTGTCGAATCCGTCAATCATTAGACCGTCGTTGTGCGTCGGACCAAAGGGTGAAATCTTGTGCATGGTAGGATCAACTTTGATGGTTTACAACCCGAACGATAATCGGTTTAGGTGTCCCAAAATGAGGAACTTTGGTGCTTTCCTTGAAGCGCATGTTTACTACGAAAGTTTAGTCTCACTTGTCTAATGGTGAACCGGAGAATGAGGCGAATTTAGATTTGTTATGACTTATGAGTGATTATCTTCCCTTTTTTTTTCTGATGTTAATTATATTATTCTTAACCCATAGAAACTCGAATTTTATTTTTCAAAAATGCGGTCTCGATTGAATAGCTCGGCTCTCGTTTGTCGTGGCTCCTTGATGGTTTTATCTTATATTTCACATATAATTTATTTTCTTTGTTTGATTCAAAAAATGGTTTCTTGAGATGATTTCATGAAGACTATATAGTGTATCTTTTGGCCAACTTTTTTTTCCTCTCGCGTCCTGATTTTCTTGCATCTTTCGAGTCGTATTTGTTATGAATTCGAGTAAAAAGGTTTTCTTGATTGAATAGCTCTTTCTTCATCCCACATGGTCTTCTAATGGATCTTCTCCTCTTTGCTTGAATAGGATATTGTTTCGTCTGATTTAGAAAGTGAGATAAGTGCAAGTGTGGCCCCACCGGATTATGTCGAGAGCGATGTTTTTGCAACGCCGTCATTGAGAGCGCTCGGTGGACACCGATACTCATATTGGTACTCATACTGAGTCTAATAACTATACTAATACTAATACTAATACTGCTACAAATGTTAATACTAATACTAATGTTAATACGAATACGTATACAAACACCAACACGTACACCAACACCAACACCAACACCATCGGCAACGCCATCGCCAACTCCAACGCCAACACACACCAACACCAACACTACTACTAATATCAATATCAATACCAATACCAAAATCAATACCAATACTGATTTCAATACCGATATCAATACCACTAATAATACCAATACCAATACTAATATCAATATCAATATCAATACCACTAATAATACCAATACCAAGATCAATATCAATACCACTAATAATACCAATATCAATATCAATACCGATACCAGTATCAATACCAAATCAATACCAATACCAATACCAATACCAATACCAATACCAATATCAATACCAATATCCAATGTTATCAGAACCCGATCGGACACAAAACCGACTAGGCGTTCGGGTCATGGTTGGACCGATTCAATCGGGTTCGACCCGGTTTTTTTTTTTTTTTTTTTTTTTTTTTATTAATTTTAATATTGAAATTAATATATTGTATATATTTTTTATGTTTCACTCTCTCTTTACTTTTATTATTAATTTTTATATATAATCTATTCCCTTTTTTATTATCCCAACACCTTTTTTTCCTTTTATATGTTTTTATTCTTATTTTCTCTTCCATCTTCTCTCTCCTCTCTCTTCTCTCCACCTTCTCTTCTCTCGTCACCTACCCATTCATCTTCATCACTTTCTTTCTCTTTCTTCTTTACAAATATTTCTACTTTCTCTCTCCGTTTTCTTTTCATTTATTTTTCTTCTTCTTCTTCTTCCCGTTGAATTACGGCCACCCACCGCCTAATCTATGGAATTCCGGCCACCCACCGCCTGCTTCACTGAACTCTGGCAACCCACCGCCTGCTCCACCTAAAACCGGCCATCCCTGGTGAATTTCACCCGAATCCCCCCAATAGCCACCAACGAAGTCTATTAGATGAAAACTCGGGTCATTGACCGGTTTCCGGGTTATCCGGTTTTCACTGGTCGAATCGGATTTTTGTGACTTGGCCCGTGTTCTTGATTTGGCCGGTTTTAGGCATCAGATCGGACCAATTTTGTTGTGGGTCGCGGTCGGACCGGTTAGACCGTCCGGTCCGGTCCGGTCCTAATAACATTGCCAATATCAATACGGTTTTTGAGATTCTACAACTTGTGAAATACACCATGTGATTTTAAACCGTAGATTTTTATAAATAACTACCCATTAAGCAAACAGACACATGGATGTGTGTGTTATTATGTGTAGGTAGATATACGGTTTAAAACCACGTGGTGTATTTCACCAGATGTAGGTTTTACAAACTTACCAATACTAATACTTATACTACTACCAGTACTAATACCAGTACCGATACCGATACCGATTCAATACCAATATCAATACCAATACCAATACCAATACCAATACCAATACCAATACCAATACCCGAATATCAATAGCAATACCAATAAACCAATACACCAATACACCAATACCCGAATACCAATACCAATACAAGTATCAATACCAGTACCAGTACCGATACCAGTATTAGTATCGATACCGATACCAATACCGATACCGATATCGATACCAATACTAAAACCAATATCGATGCCGATGCTAATACTAATACCAATACCAATACCAATTAAAAAACGAAAAATAAACATAATACTATTTTTTTTAAAATCAAAATGAAAAACATGACAAAAAAAAATAAGAAAAAAATAATATAAAATAATAATCGAAAAATAAAAATAAAACAAAATTAAAAAATAATCAATTTATGTTTTCATCGAAATAAAGGAAACCATTAAAAAATGAAAAAGAAAAATGAAAAAAAAATTAACGTGTGATGGGGAGAAATTAGAGGAATTTTCATATTTACAAAAAGAAATGATTCCATAATTATTAATATAAGTTATAATAGTGAAACTTAATTATTTTTTGTTAATTAAAAATATTTTGGACTTACTTTAAAAACCTGAATTTTTTTGTTTTTGTTTGATTGTAACTACACATGTCCAATTAGGGTAGTTTTTTTAATTTTCCCTCGTATAAAAGGCCTCTAGAGCAACTCCAATAGGTACCAAAATAAATCATCAAATACTAAATTGATGCTTGATATAATACTTTGATACCTCTATAAAATTTATGCATTCCAATCCAAAGTATCAAATAAAATACTATTTTCAAAATAAAATAATTAAACGCCTAATTAAATTAATTTAACTACTTTCTAGTATATTGTTAATGAAAACTAGGAGAAGTTTGTTACGTCAACCCCAAAACTTGTGAATGTATTTGAAAATGGGAGAATACTATTATATATATTATATTGTAATCATATTTATTATACATCTCGATCTTAAATTCTATGATATCATCTTACTTTTCTTCAATTTACCATGCATCTAAATCACATAGTTTTAACAGCTTTCTTGACGGATTCAGATTCGGACTCTGATGATCTTGAAATGTTCATAAGAGCAACTAAAGAACAAGAAGACGAAAGAAAGAGACAACATAATCGTCACCGCGGTTCGGTTCCCGGTCGAAAGGTAATTCATCGTGATAGGGTGGAAGGTCACAAGAGACTTTATCGTGATTACTTTTCTAATAATCCTACATATCCTGATGTTTATTTTAGGAGAAGATTCCGTATGAGTCGATTCCTTTTTTGTCAAATTATTTCTGGTGTTGAAACACACGACTCATATTTTGTTCAACGAAATGATGCATTAGGAGTCCCCGGTTTATCATCTCTTCAAAAAGTTATTGCTGCATATAGAATATTAGCATATGGAGTTCCTGCTGATTTTTTAGACGACCATATACGCATAGGTGAAAGTACTGCTATTGAAAGCTTACGTCATTTTGTAAAAGCAATTATTGCCGTTTTTGGTGAAAAATACTTAAGAGCACCTAACGAGGATGATTTATCTCGATTGCTCCAAATTAATGAGAGACGGGGATTTCCAGGCATGCTTGGGAGTATCGATTGCATGCATTGGATGTGGAAAAATTGTCCAACTGCATGGCATGGTATGTATAGTGGTCATTTTCGTACACCGACAATTATATTAGAGGCTGTAGCATCACAAGATCTTTGGATCTGGCATGCCTTTTTTGGAATGCCAGGTTCACTTAACGATATTAATGTTCTTGAAAGATCTCCTGTCTTCTCGGCATTAGCCAACGGTCGTGGTCCTACTGTCAATTATACTATAAATGGGAACGATTATTCTATGGGTTATTATCTAGCTGACGGTATTTATCCATCATGGGCAACGTTTGTGAAAACGATACCGGTTCCACTTGGTTTAAAGGCTAAACATTTTGCACAAGCCCAAGAAGCTGCGAGGAAAGACGTGGAACGAGCATTTGGGGTACTACAATCTCGTTTTAATATAGTTCGTGGTCCGGCAAGGTTTTGGGATGAAGTCACATTGGGCGATATAATGAAAGCGTGTATTATAATGCATAATATGATTATCGAGGATGAAAATGGCCCAAGTACCATTGAGTTTGATGGTATGACTCCAAATGTTATACCATCCCGTGAACACACAAATGACTTTATGGAATTTATTCAAGCTCATCATCGAATTCGAGATCGTGCTACTCATTCTCAACTCCAACGTGATCTTGTCGAACATTTATGGGATTTGCATGGTCTTGACAATTCTTAATTTCCAATTAGGAATAATCAATCACCTTTTGTATTTTAGTATGATTTCATGAATAAAATTAGCATCGAGTTATGTTCGGTGTAGCAATCACTTTAATGAGTGCTAATTTATTAGTACTCGTAAATGTTTGAAGTGATATTTCTCCATTTCTATTGCTCTGTTTTATTAAAATTTTATCAATAATTTTTTTGCCTCACTGTTTTGGTTTTTGCCATCTTTTCTATTAAGTTCTACATGTGCTATATTATAATTATCTCATATGCTACTTGCAAAATCTCACTGCATTGGCCAAGCAACTACCTAAAAATGGTATAATTATCGTAATCCTCAATTGGACTTCTTCATGCATTGGCCAAACAACTACCTAAAAAACTAATACACAACATATTAATTTCTGCAAGTATGATTATCCAAACCACATACTGATTTATATATAACTACAACATAAAATAAAAATTAAAGTCACCACTTACCAGCATTTATTAATAAATAAAATTTGGAGTACATCGCATAAAACTTAAGAAACCAATATTAGCTACTTCATAAATAAAATTGATCATATAAAACCATGTTTTTTCAATACTTCCATTTTCATCATATTCCAATAAGCTGCTTGAGTTGCATCCATTCCGATGGTGTCTTTTTTCATGATTTCTATTTCTTTACGCTCTTCATCTACATGAATTGCTTTTTCTTGTATTGCAATAAGCCTCTCGCGTTGAGCTATCCTTTCACGCTCTAATGCCAATTTAGCTTCCCAACGTTCATCCGTAAGTGTCATTGCAGTCGAGCTTTCTCCTTCTGATTTTTTTGGGTTTTTTTTTGCTCGTTCTTTTGACGATTTCGTACCCAAAGGTCGATCCTTATTGGCCGATGATTCACCTTGAGCTTCTGAAGAAGTTGGAACACCATCAACAGTGGCAAAAGTAGTCCTTGTTTGCTTATTTTTTTCAAAAGTATCAAGCCATTTCCTCTCGTATTTTAAGAGATTAAGACAATGTTCAAATTTGAATCCTCTTCCGTTAGTGTTGGCAGCATATAGTTTCCTCGCCTCTTCCAACTATCAAAAAAGAATTTCTCAACGTGAATACATCAAGTTAATTAATATGAATACAAAAACTATAAAAATTCACATTTACCCTTCCATGGTCTGTTTGACCAGATTGATGTCTATGCTCAATTTGATTCAGATAACTAATGAATTTAGAGCATTGTGTGTTAATATCCCCCCAACGATGTTTTACACTTTGCTCGGATCGCCCTCTTTGACCGCTGTTTGTTATAAATCGATCATAAATTCTCGCCCAAAATCTAGAAGATTTTTGGTCACTTCCATGAATAGCATCTTTACTTATATTTAGCCACGACGAAACAATACAAATATCTTCTTCGCGGGAGAAATTTGATGACCTCTTTGATCTAGGTTGAACTTGAACCTTGTTTGTGTCTTCGATATCTATATTTGAGTCGACGGCACAACTTTCTTCATACACCAGCGAGTCGTCATTCAAAAGATCCGTGAAACTTCCATTGTAACCTGAATCCATCTAAAAGAGAGAAGATAATATAATTATAAAGAAAAATCAATCATAAAACATAATAATCTATTTGGATTACAGGTTCACAAAATACTAGAGTTAATGAGCTAGAGAACATTATACTAAAATATTAGAGCAACCAAAGCACCCAAAGATTCATATTAGAAGAACAATATACAGAAATTACAAAATCAATAATCAAATAATTTAACTATGTAGTCAGACCATAGAAAGACAATTTCTTTGTTTAAAATTATATTCCAAAAGAAAACACAATCACAACAAAGATTACCAATCAATTATGGATTTTTGTAAACAATTAAAAAAATTAAAACTTTTGTGTGTGGTGAGGCTAACTTTTTCTTGCAAAACTAGTTCTTCTATTTTTAAATTGCGTGTACAGTAGAAAAGGTTTTCCTTTGCATCTAATTTTTATACAGCAGAAAAGTATTTCAATAAATATACGTATCCCTTTTCTTTGGAAATTTGTTGAGATTTATTTTCTTTCCGTTGAAATTGCGGTTGAGATTTTTCAGGATTATTTGATACCTTTTTTTTTGGGGTGCATTTTTGCACCTCATCGAAGCGAAGTATCAAAAAAAATAGTACTTTGATACCTCCGTTGGAGAGGAATTTTTGAGATTTGGAGTATCAAAATGGTAGTTTTACCATTTGATACTCCGTTTAATTCCCCCGTTGGAGTTGCTCTAAACCTAATAAAGGGATTTAACCCTACCACGCATCACTTGAATAAGTTGTATTACAAGCAATCTCGGAGAAATCAAGCAAAACCCTCACTCAACAATGGAAGCAAAACCAGACTCCAATTCATCAATCTCCGATCATCATCAGCCCAGAAGATTCCGTCGCCGAATCGAAACCCCGGCAGCCGCCGAAACCCTACCGGAAGAAATCATCGAACAAATCCTGGTAAAACTCCCCGTCAAGTCCCTCTTGAAATTCACCTCCGTTTCAAAATCATGGCGCTCGTTGATCTCCAGCAATCGTTTCATCGAAGCCCATCTCGAATTTTCGAGAAAAGACCCAAACTTTACCCATTACAGGACGATCTCAACCTACTTGCCGCCCCGTAAAAGCGTGGAGCACTGCTCTTTCCCATCACTGTTTAACGGGCTTGTAACGGATGCAGCTGACGTTGACGTTGACTTTCCGTTTGACTTTTCCAAGAAAGTCGTCCGTGTTATGGGTACCTGCAATGGGCTCGTTTGGATAGCCCCTAACATGGGGCATTGGTTCTTGTGGAACCCATCCACTAGACAGTACAAGCAATTGCCTGACGAATGTGATCGGACGAATGTCGTCGTCAAGTACGATTTCAAGCATGCATTTGGTTACGACGAGTCGACTCGGGACTACAAGGTTTTGCTAGCTCATTCGGTTCTTAGCAAAAAAAATCGATATGAAACGACGGTGAAAATTTATAGTTTGAGGACCGATTCTTGGAAGAGAATCAAGTTCTTCAACAATAGTCGTCATCCATCGGATTCGCGTGTTAGTGGGATATTTGTGAACGGAAAGATTCATTGGTGTAAAGATACCGAACCAAATTCAAGGTGCGATATTGTTTCGTTCGACTTAGGAAGTGAGGTATGGGGGAGTGTGGCTGAACCGAGTTGTGTCGAGAGCGGTTATTACGAGTCGCCGTCTTTGGGAGTGCTTGATGGATGCCTTTGTGTGTTGTATGATTTCTCGAGAAGCAGAATAGTTGTTTGGGCAATGAAGGAGTATGGGGTGAGTGAATCTTGGGCTAAAACGGTGACCGTACCTTATGTTGACCTTACGTTGTCGAATCCGTCAATCATTAGACCGTCGTTGTGCGTCGGACCAAAGGGTGAAATCTTGTGCATGTTAGGATCAAGTTTGATGATTTACAACCCGAACGATAATCGGTTTAGGCGTCCCGGAATGAGGAACTTCGGTGCTTTCCTTGAAGCGCATGTTTACTACGAAAGTTTAGTCCCGCTTGCCTAATGGTGAACCGGAGAACGAGGCGAATTTGGATTTGTTATGACTTATGAGTTATTATCTCCCCGTTTTTTTTCTAGCGTTAAATATATTATTCTTAACCCATAGAAACTCGAATTTTATTTTTCTGCCATAAAAACAAAAATACGGTCTCGATTGAATAGCTCCGCTCTCGTTTGTCGTGGCCTCTTGATGGTTTTATCTTATATTTCACATATAATTTATTTCTTTATTTGATTCAAAAAATGGTTTCTTGAGATGATTTCATGAAGACTATATAGTGTATCTTTTGCCCAACTTTTCTCTCTCTTGTCCTGATTTTCTTGCATCTTTCGAGTAGTATTTGTTATGAAATCGAGTAGAAAGGTTTTCGTGATTGAATAGCTCTTTCTTCATCCCACATGATCTTCTAATGGATCCTCCTCTTTGCCCGAGTGGGATATTGTTTCGTCTGATTTAGGAAGTGAGATATGTGCAAGTGTGGCCCCACCGGATTATGCCAAGAGCGATGTTTTTGCAGCTCGATGGATACCGATACTCATATTCATACTAATACTAATAGCATACTAATATTAATATAGATACTCATACTGATACTAATAACCATACTAATACTAATACTGTTACAAATGCTAATGCTAATACTAATCTAATATTACTGCTAATGCTAATACGAATACCAACACCAATATGAATACTCAATAATAATATTGATACCGATACTGCTGATGTTGATATTAATATTGATATTGATACTAATTATGATATGGAGCTAATTGCATATAACCCCCTGTGTAATCTGGAATTGTTAAAAAACCCCTCATGTTAAAAATATTAGCATAGACCCCCCTATATTATTTTTAACAAAGCACACCGCCCTTTATTACAAAATTAGCAGTTGACCTATAGGAAATGACTAAATTAACCCTCATATTATAATAATTTATGTTTCAATTATAAATAAATAAAACTGCAAAATGAATATAATTAGAACAAATCAAAAAGAAAAAAAAAACATAATGAAAAAGAAGAAAACCCACGGCCATCATCTCCTCCCCCAACCCAAAATTCTTCCATCTGCATCACCACCACCTCCGCACCACCTGCCTTCCCTCCCCAAAAAAAAATATGCTTTATGTTTAATTTGATGGGTTTTTCCAGATTTCTTTTGAATCAAGATTTTTGGTCGCGACCCTATTCGTCTCATCTCTTCGTCGGAGGTGGGTTTGGAGGCGGCATCATCCGGGCCGGATGAAGCATCCATGGCGAGGAACAGATTTGAGAAGAAGGAGACGGAGAAAGAAGATGAGGTTTTGAGAAATTATGAAAATTGCAATTTGGTCCTATGCAATTTGGAGAGAGGGCAGCGGCTGCGGCGTGGTTGAATCGGAGAGTCGGCCAATGATTCTTCGAGTTTGACATTCTTCTTCTTATTCTTCCTGAAGGTACGAATTAAGTTTTCACAAATTGGAAGAAAATGCTATGGAAATTGAAAGAAATTTCTTTGAAGGGTTTTTGTATATTTTTTTGTTTGGGCAGGGATGTGCCGAAAAATTTTGAGGAGCCGTTTTTCTTCCATTTTGTTTTCTTGGATTTGGAATAGAAATGAAATTCATGTTCAGATATGGGTTTGGTTGATGGTTTTTGCCGGAAAAAATCATGGTGAAAAAGTGGAGGACTAGTTGAAGAAGATGGCTTAATTGAAAATATAAAGGACTCAATTGAAAATCTTAAAAACTTCATTTTGGTACTTATAAAGTTTCTGGTTGCATTTTGGTATTTCGTGTCAAAAAACGAACCCCCACTCTCATCCATGGCGAGTGAAGTGCACGGTGAGCTCTTAAGGGCCTTATTGCCTTTGACTAATTTTTATAGGGGGGTATTTGCTAATTATTTTAACACGAGGTCGTTTTCAGCAATTCGAGATTACACAGGGGTGGTTTTTGCAAAAAACCCTTATGATATGGGTATTGATATTGATATTAATACTTAGATTGATACTAGTACTGGACTGTGATGCTGACAGCGATAATAATTATGATACTGGTTTTGATACTGACATCCCGATACCGATATTGATGCGCACACCAACACTCATATCTATATCAATACCTACATTAATACTAAAACCAATACCAACAGCAATATCAACGGCAACGGCAACACCAACAACAACGACAATGCCACGCGAACGCCAACGCCAACACCAACGCCAACGCCAACACTAAGGCCAACACACACACCAACATCAATACCAATACCGATATCAATACGGATATTAATACTAATACTAATATCACTACTAACACCAATACCTATACTAATACAAAACCAATATCAATACCGATACCGATATCGATACCAATACCAATACCAATTCCAATACCTATATCAATACCAATACCAATACCAATACCAATACCAATACCAATACCAATACCACTAGTAATACCATTACCAATATCAATACCAATACCACTAATAATACCAATACCAATAACAATACCAATACCAATACCAATACCAATATCAATACGGCTTTTGAGATCCCACAACTAATGAAATACAACATGTGATTTTAAACCGTAGATCTTTATAAATAATTACCCACTAAGCAGACATACACATGAGTGTGTGTGTTATTATGTGTAGATATACAGTTTAAAACCACATGGTGTATTTCACCAGGTGTAGGTTCTACAAAACCTACCAATACTGATACTTATACCACTACCAGTACTAGTACCAGTACCGATAACGATATCGATAGTGACACCGATATCGGTACCAATACCGATACCAATACTCGAATACCAATATCAATATCAATATCAATACACCAATACCAATACCTATACAAGTACCAATACCAGTACCAGTACCGATATCAATACTAATATCGATATCAACACCGATACCGATACCGATACCGTTACCCATACCGATATCGATATCGATATCGATATCGATACCAATACCAATACCAATTAAAAAAACTAAAAATAAACATAAGACCATTTTCTAAAAATCAGAATGAAAAACATGAAAAATATAAATAAGAAAAAAATAATTTAAAATAAAACAAAATTAAAAAATTAAAAAATAATTAATTTATGTTTTAATCAAAATAAAAAAAAACCATTAAAAGATCTTAAAGAAAAGGGAAAAGGGAAAAAAAAACAAAGATTGAGGTAAGATGAGGATAAATAGAGGTATTTTGCATATTTCACAAAAAAAAAAAAATTATTTTCCTAATAATTAATATGAAGGTATAATAATGAAACTTAATTATTTTTTTATTAATTAAAAATATTTTTAACTTATCTTAAAAATCTGAGTTTTTTTGGGTTTTGTCAATAAAGGGATTTAACCCTACCACGTATCACTTGAATAAGTTGTATTACAAGCAATCTCGGAGAAATCAAGCAAAAACCTCACTCAACAATGGAAGCAAAACCAGGCTCCAATTCATCAATCTCCGATCATCATCAGCCCAGAAGTTTCCGTCGCCGAATCGAAACCCCGGCAGCCGCCGAAACCCTACCGGAAGAAATCATCGAACAAATCCTGCTAAATCTCCCCGTCAGATCCCTATTGAAATTCACCTCCGTTTCAAAATCATGGCGCTCGTTGATCTCCAGCAACCGTTTCATCGAAGCCCATCTCGAATTTTCGAGAAAAGACCCGAACTTTACCCATTACAGGACGATCTCAACCTTCTCGCCGCCCCGTAACGGCGGCGTGAAGCACTGCTCTCTCCCGTCACTGTTTAACGGTAACGGGCTTGCGACGGATGCAGTTGACGTTGACTTTCCGTTTGACTTCTCCGAAAAATCCGTCCGTGTTATGGGTTCATGCAATGGGCTCGTCTGCATAGTCACTCACGAGGCACATTTGTTAATATTGCTGAACCCATCCACTAGAAAGTTCAAGAAATTGCCCGATGTGTGTGATAGGCTAATGAACACAATCATCTGTGCTTTCAAGTATGGATTCGGTTTCGTTGAGTCGACTCGGGACTACAAGGTTTTGTTAGTTTGCTGCGTTTTTCGCAGAGACAGCAGTAGATGTGAAACCATGGTGAAAGTCTACAGTTTGACGACAAATTCTTGGAGAAGAATCGAGTTTGTCGTCGAGGATAGATACGGGTTTGATGTTAGTGGGATATTCGTGAGTGGAAAGCTTCATTGGTGCAAAATAGTAAAACCCGAATCAAATTCAACGTTCGGTATTGATACGTTCGACTTAGGAAGTGAGGTATGGGGAAATGTGACTCAACCACCGAGTTGTGTCGAGAGCGGTTTTTACGTTTCGCAGTCTTTGGGAGTGGTCGATGGATGCCTTTGTGTGTTCTATGATCACCCGAGAATCGGTGTGGATGTTTGGGTGATGAAGGAGTATGGGGTGAGTGAATCTTGGGCTAAAATTGTGACCGTACCCGATATTCACCTTCCGTTAATTTCGTACCCGTCGAACCATAAACCGTCATTGTGCGTCGGACCAAAGGGTCGAATCTTGTTCGTGTTCGGATCAATTGTACTGATCTACAACCCGAGAAATAATAAATTTACGTGTCCCGACATGAAGAACTTTGGTGGTTTCCTTCGATCGCATGTTTACTACGAAAGTTTAGTCCCACTTGTCTAACGGTGAGCGATAGAAAGAGAGGTAATTTTTTTAGATTTTTTTAGGAGTGATTATCTATCTTCTTTCCCCATTGCTCTATTTTTTTTTTCTTGAAGGCCCTGTTTGGTTGCTATGATAAGCCATGACTAACTACTAACTAAATAGTCTGACTTAATTTGATGTTTGGCAAAAGTATGTAATCATGGTTTATCTTGCAGTGAGTTTTTTCTGTTGGACGTCACGAGCTCTTGGGTTTCATTATATTATTTAATCTTATCTTGGCTAATCTTAGCTTGCCAACTAAAAGGGGTCCAAGTAAACAAAATGTTATGAATACTTATAAGATGAGGCTGGACGTGTGTACGTAGGATCGGTAAAAAATTGTAATCTTCACCGGATGTAGCAGAAAAATAACCCGAGGCTGCATGCAGTTGGTTCTAAGAGAATTTTAACTGTGTACAAAGATGAAAAGAAAATATGGTCTTGATTGAATAATTCTGATTTGTTTGCAGTTGGCCTCTATATGCTTTTGTATCTTATCTTTTGCCTAGAATTTTATTTCTTTGTTGATACAAGAAATGGTTTCTTGATATGATTTTGATTCTTCCTTACCTTTATCCTGATTTTCTTGCATCTTTCTGAGTCATATTTGTGGATTATGAAGAGACACAATGTGTGGATTATGTTAAGATCCAAAACAAATATGAGGCTTAATTTCACTTTTCACCTTCTAAATGTACCATTTTGGCACTTTGCACCATCGGAACGTGTTTAATCGTTCAAATTGCATCCTAGTTTATTTTCCGTTATGATTTTCCATTGTTAACCTATTTTCTTGACTATCAAAAGTTATTTTCGCCCGAAAATACATTCGCACCTGCCACCTTGAAGAAAAAATCAATTGAATAGTCAAAACTGACTATGTTGACGATAAAAAAATAAGTTAACGACGGAAAAAATTTGGCCGAAAAATATTCTAGGGTACACTTTGAACGATTAAACATGTTTTGAGGGTGCAAAGTGCCATAAATTATTGGTACACTTTGAACGATTAAACATGTTTTAAGGGTGCAAAGTGCCATAAATTATTTTTGGGGATGCAAACTGCTTTCAAGGGTACAAAGTGTAATTAAGCCCAAATATGAATCCAACCAAAGATGCAAGAAAATCAGAACGAGAAAGAAAAACAACTTAGGCAAAAAAACACAATCTACAATTGTTTCATAATTTTTCCGGTTTCGGCTACTCTTGTTCACCTTTGGACAAGCGAGACTAAACTTTAACGGTAAACATCCGTTTCATAATTAGTAGTGTGTATTTTATCAGCTCTTCAGACACAAAATCAAATCATATCAAGAAGCCATGTTTGAATCAAGTTACGCTCCTACTCATAAGACAGAGATTAACCAGAAACGAAACATGTTTTCTTCGGCTCATTTACATAAAGCACTGATAAAACATCATTACACGAGCGAGACTAAACTTTCACAGTAAACACCGGCTTCAAGAAAGGCACCGAAGCTCCTCATCTTAGGACACCTAAACCGATTATCGTTCGGGCTGTAAATCAAGAAATCCGATCCTAACTTGAATAAGATTTCGCCCTTCGGTCCGACACACAACGATGGTGTATGAATTGATGGATTCGACAACGGGAGGTGCATATATGGTACGGTCACTATTCTAACCCAAGATTCACTCACTCCATACTCCTTCATTATCCAAACATCTACGCTCGTTCTAGGCGAATTATAAAGCACACAAAGGCATCCATCAAGCACACTCAACGAAGGCGAAAAACCGGTCTCGACATAACTCAGTGGTTGAGCCACATTTCCGCATACACCAGTTCCTAAATCGAACGAAAAAACATCCCAATTAGAATAATCGGGTCCGTTATTTCTTCTACCCCAATGAAGCTTCCCACTCACGAATTTCCCGGTAGCATCCAATCCAAGATTATCCTCCTCTAAGAACTCGATTCGTTTCCACGAATCGGTCCTCAAACTATAAATTTTCGCAATAGTTCCGCCCCTACCCCGATTGGAGAAACCGCAAAAAACCTTGTAGTCGTCGCTAGACTCGTCGAAACCAAATCCATAAATGATGATCAACTTCATCCTATCATCATCGTCGTCGTCCACGTCAGCCAATTTCTTGTACTTTCTGGTGGATGGGTTCCACAGGAGAAAATGCCGTCCCTCGTTAATGGATATACAGACGAGCCCATTACAGCTGTCCACCACCCAAACTCCGCCTTTGTAATTTTCGATCGGAAAATCAATTTCGAGTGGATCGGACGACAGCCCAGAAAACAGTGACGGCAAATAGCAGCGCTTGAGGCTCTGCTTTCGGATCGGGTTTTCAAATAGAAAAGTTTGGATGATCCAGTGGCGGGTAAAGTTTGTGTCTTTTCTTGAAATTTGGAGATGGGATTTGATGAAATGCTTGTCGGAGATTAGAGAGCGCCATGATTTCGAGACGCACCTGAATTTCAAGAGGGATTTGACGGGGAGTCTTGACAGGATTTCGGCGATGATTTCTTCTGGGAAAATTTCGGCGGCTGCCGGAGTTTTGATTCGGCGACGGAATATTCTGATTGATGATATGTTTCCCATTTTGGAGCTTGCTTTACCGGAGTCGGAGGTGTAATGTAGTTCAAGTTGGTTTTTTAGTATTCTTGTCGGAGCCGGAGGTAGGGTTAAAATGGTACAAATAGTAAAGATACTTTTCTTGAGAAGAGGAGAATCTCACAAATATTAATTTACGGGAAAATTACAGTTCTCACCCCTCAAGTTTGCATCGATTTCACATGTAGTCACCTGTTAAAAAAAAAACATTTGGTCCCTCATGTTCCAATAATTTAACAATTTTGGTCATTTCCGTCTATTTACCGTTAGTCATGGAACACGCTGGATTCCGTTAGTTTTAACGGAAAATTGACGGAAATGACTAAAAGTGTGAATTTTAGAAACATAAGGGATCAAATGTATTTTTTGTGAACATGAGGGACCAAATGTGAAATCGGTGCAAATTTGAGGGACGAAAAATGTATTTTTCCCATTAATTTACTTTTCTTGAATAAGCAGATTGAGTAAGCTTGAATGTGTTTTAATTGAGTAACACGGATCGAACTCGATTAACTTGATTGTTTTAAATATATTTTATCATTTTTTTTTCCCAATCCACTTTGAGTCAAGTTTCATAACTAATTATTGAAAGAAAATATGTGTTCGAGTTTGGTTAGTTAAGGTAACAAAAACTTCGAACAAATTTTTAATAGACTATCTCAGATCTAGCATTGAGTAGTTTAGTTTCGTCGCCCATTCGCCATTATCCCCACCGTTCGTCGGCTTCCCGTCCATCGGTACCGAAATCTTGCTAAACTTTCGGTACTGAAATTTTGTTATGTTTTCGGTACAGAAAATGTTAACATTATCCGACTGTAAGGGCAGAAAATTACACATTGCGAAAACAATGGTGTAGTTGCGAAACTCGAACTTCATACTCATAAAACCGAACATAAAATGACACTGAATCACAAAATTCTCACGTCTATTGCTTTATTTTGATATGAATCCTCAAAATCATTGTCGTTTAAGAAACAATAGGATTTCTCTCCCATCAACAAACATTTGTAGTGTTGTGTGGTTGGTGTAGAGAGTTTGAAATATGTGCTTTTTTTAACAAAATAGTAGTAGGGCAAATTGGTCTTTTGATTAAGGGTAATTTTGAGATTACCATTTGGTGGAGTGAGAGGATCAAAATGGTGGAGCATATATAGCCAATCCCTTGAAATATACAGCTTGGTGTACTTTGCAACGAATATGTACTTTCAGTCTAGTTCTCGCCGAATTATTAGTATATATATATATCATTTTACTTTTTCTGCGTATAAAATCCTCCTTTCCTAGTTATTTAGGGTTCCCAAATTAACAAAAAATCTTCCCAAATTGTGAAAAGTCTCTTGCAAACTGGACGAAATTATCTTCCAAGTTTGACAAAATTTGTTCGTTGTTCTTCATAATCACGGTAATATGGGGTGGGAAAATGTGACATTTATAGCCTTAAAGAACGAAATCACCGTTCCAATTCACTCAAACTTGACGATAATCAGACCGAAAAAAAAAAGAAAAAAAAAAAACAATTGGGACAAAATGCACCGAGCTTTATATTTCAAGGGGCGACAGTCTTGTTTTTACATTTGGAGGGGGAGAAGTGCAAAAATGGCATTTTCTAAAGGGGCAAAGTGCAATTTTCCCATAAATTGACCTTGGATCTAAAGTCTAAACCCTAGTGGTGTCGACTATGTTTTAATCCTCATATCCTCCACAACGAGATTTCTGAATTCTACCAAAATGGTAACAAAATCAGAATCAAAATTATCACAGTACGATCATCGACCCAGTCCTACCAGAACCCGTCTCCGAATCCCGCCGGCGGCGGCGGCGGCGGCCGACGAAACTTTGCCGGCAGAAATCATCGAAGAAATCCTGTTAAGACTGCCCGTCAGGTCCCTCTTGAAATTCACCTCCGTTTCAAAATCATGGCGCGCTTTGATCTCCAGCAACGATTTCATCAAAGCCCATCTCGAAATTTCAAGAAAAGACACAAACTTTACCCGTTACGGCGTCGTTTCAGCCTATCTGCCGCTCAGTCACTGCTCTTTGCCGTCACTGTTTTCTGGGCTTGTGACTGACGCCGTTAGCGTCGATTTCCCGTTTCCAATTTCCGTAGCCACAGTATGTGTGCGTGGCACGTGTAACGGCCTCGTCTGCATAGTCATTAGCATGAAACACATTTTCTTGTGGAACCCATCCACTAGAAAGTTCAAGCAATTGCCCGATGCCACCGATGATAGGTTGACGATGTTCGTGATCAATTACGGATTCGGTTACGACGAGTCGAACGACGACTACAAGGTTTTGGTAGTCTTTAATGGCGGTAGAGACGGAGCCATTGTGAAAATCTATAGTTGCACGACTAATTCTTGGAAAAGAATCGAGGCCTTCGAGGACGGTCTCCCATTTAACGAAACCGGGAGATTCGTGAGTGGGAATCTTCATTGGAGTAGAAGAAGAGTTAATGAATCGGATTCGAAATGGGATATTGTTTCGTTCGATTTAGCAAGTGAGATATGCGGGAATGTGGCTCAACCGATTTACGTTGACGGTGATTTCGCCCCGTGGTTTCGGCCGTTTGGTGATTGCCTTTGTGTGTTCTATGATCACCCGGGAATCGGTGTGGATGTTTGGGTAATGAAGGAGTATGGGGTGAGTGAATCTTGGGCTAAAATTGTGACGGTGCCTTATCTTCATGATCCCGGGCAAGGTCGGTTCTCGAAACCGTTCTGCATTGGACCGAAGGGCGAAATCTTGGTCGAGTGTTTAAGGAGTTTCATGATTTACAGCCCGAAAGATAAACGGTCGAGGCTTGCTGAGATAAGAAGCGCTTCTCCCTTTCTTGAAGCGGATGTGTACTGTGAAAGTTTAGTCTCGCTTGTCTAACGGTGAACCGGAGAAAGCCGAAACCAGAAAAATTATGAAACAATTGTAGTGCCCAAGTTGTTTTTTTTTCTTGTTCTGATTTTCTTGCATCATTGGTTGGATTCATATTTGGGCTTAATTAGACTTTGTACCCTTGACATGTAACATTTTAGCAGTTTGCACCCCGGAAAATAGTTTATGGCACTTTGCACTCTCGAATGCACCCTAATATATTTTTTTGTTTGTGGGCATAATTTTCCGCCAGTTAACTTATTTTCTGATGTCCACATGGTCATTTTTGTCTATTCAGTTGATTTTTTCTTAGTGAAAAAAAAGAATGCAATTTCATATTTGTTTTGGATCTTAACATACTCCACACATTGTGTCTCTTCTTGATTTCTATAACTTAGTTATTAAATAAATGGGGCATCTAAAACAAATTCTAATTTTTTCTCACTTCAATCCCTCCAAATTTAAAATTATTTTTTATAGAAGTTTTTACAATTTTTTCTTAGTTTAAAACCATAAATAAATAAAAAATTGCTAGCAAAGTACAAAAATGCCCTTCATCAACCATAATACAATTTATACCAAGGAAAAAAAAGAAAAACAAATCCTCTCTTTTCCCTTTTTCTTTTTATCGGCCCGGAATTCATGTTAATGCTAACTTGACCAGTGAAATTAAGGGACTGTTTTCTGCATTTTGGGTGTCAAATAATTTCTGGGTTTGACTTTTTTCAGTGATGGTGGTGGCGGCGGAGGATGATCCATTACCGCACTCGGTTCCGAACTCGATTCAACTCTTCAAGAACGCATTTTTGCCAATCGAATCAAATTTTCGATTCGAGCACTGCTTCAATGGGTTCGTGAAAGATCCGATCTTGCACGAATTTCAACAAGATCATTGCTGTAAGAACGCTGATTACGAATCTTCGACCCGACCCGTTGATAAATTCGACCATTTTAGGGCACTCGGCAGTAATTTAGGGATTTTGAAGTTTGCGCGAGTACGAGGTTTGCCGTCAAGTATAGTTGGAGTGGCTTCTGCGAAAGATGTGGAAGACCAACGGTAAAAAAAAAAAAAAAAAAATTTGTTCTTCCCTTTTTTCAAGTGTTTATTGCCGTTTCGACTTCAAACTCGATTTTGATCATTCTTTTAACTCCAAATTTTGCAGAATCGGAAACATAGAATTTGTAGCTTTTTGAGTTAGCTTTAGAATCCAATTTGAATTACCAAAATTTGATGTCGGACGAGAAAGATATACATTAATCAACGAACACTGCCCACAACTGTGAGCTATCTAAAATTCAGAATGTGATTCATTCATGCATAACTTTGTCACACGGCATCTAGTCTAACTGATTTAAGTTGGATTAGAAAGCTAATCCAAAGTACTACAGTTTTCGTGTTTCGAATTTTGCCCAAATCATACTAGAAATATGTCAAAGTTAGGTTCGAAGTTTCAAAATGTATTAGTAAAATTGAAACGACGTATAACATTTCCGGGTTTTTTATTTGATTTTTGTTATTGATGTCAATGGATATAGAGAAGGTTTATTATATGCTTCAGAATTATTTACGCTACGAATTTTCTTAGGCGAATTTCGTATAACATCAAGTTTTATATAAATTTTCTGATGTATATGTGATTTTGATAACTAGTAATGTAATGCATAATCTGATTTTGAAGTGGATGAAATCATTGTCGAAAATAATTCAGAGTAATGATTAATAATCAGTTGATTAGTTATCGAACCAGATTTTTTTGATAGAAACTGACGAGTATCTTATACTCTCTGTAATAACGAAATAGAAATATTTCTCGTATAGAAACACATGCAGGAAGTGTTCTAAAATCTGCGTTGGCTGGAGGGCTTTCCTGTGCATTATCCGCAACGTTAATGCACCCCGTTGACACATATAAGGTAATAATATACAAAATTATATTATTAATATTTTCTTCTTTTTTTTTTCAACGCATTGTCGAAATTCAATTAAAAAGATGATTTTACGAACCCTTTTTGTGATGGTGTGCTAATGCTATTATAGAAAATGGATCTTTGGAAGAATAATGTATTAGCTATTTTTTTTTTATTGAACTACAGTTAAACCTCTATAAATTAAAACAGTCGGGCCTAACAAAATTCTATTCATTTAGTGAAATATGAAATTATCGAACTAATAATTTAGTACAATTTTACTGAGTCAGGACCGGAAGAAATTATTATTTAAGCGAGGTTATTAATTTATCGAGTATTAATTTGTCGAGTTTCTAATTGTATAATTTTGGCCAGACATGGGTGCAAGCTTCGACTGTTACTTCCCCGGAAATTATATCGAAGATTTCTCAAATCGGGGTCCGGGGATTATACAAGGGATCTATACCAGCTATTGTCGGGCAATTTGCAAGGTTTAATTTGATTACTGTACATCATTTCTTTCGTTTTCTGTATGATAATATTATAATATATAATGAAATAATGCAGCCACGGTATGCGAACCGGAATTTGTGAAGCAAGCAAGTTTGTGTTGGTAAACATTGCACCGACGCTTTCAGAAATACAGGTGATCGAGTGCCGTGACGAACGTATTTTCTTGTTTATTAGCTTTTTTTTTTTCCTATTATTCGGCAATATCATTTTATTTTTATTTTTTTGATTTATTAAATTGGAAATTTCGGGACTGGTGTTTTAGGTTCACTCAGTGGCATCATTTAGTAGCACGTTTATCGGAACAGTAATGCGAATCCCATGCGAAGTGTTGAAGCAGAGATTGCAGGCCGGTTTGTTCGACAATGTTGGGGAAGCTATAACCGGAACTTGGCTTCTAGAAGGTTCAAAGGGTTTCTTCCGTGGCACCGGTGCAACTCTCTGCCGCGAGATACCCTTCTACGTCGCCGGAGCGGGCCTTTATTCCCAATCCAAGAAGGTTCTAGAATCTTCCATTCAAATTCCATTTCAAGAATCCATTTTTTTTTCGTTTTACATTTATAGGGCAAATTACGGCGCCATCCCCCGAGGTATGGTCAAATTACGAAAAGACCCCTCTTGTTTGGGTAATATTACAGCCACCTCTCCTTTTAAATATTTTTACATAAAATTTACGTAATTCGGTTATTTACGGAACCAAATCGTATATTTAGTTCGGTAAACGGTATGAAATGTTGGCATACCAAAATTTCGGTTAGATTTTACCGAATTAGCATCCCTAAATTTACCTTTGGATGGGTCTTTTCGTAAGATAATATATAGTTGAGGGGTGGCTGTAATTACCCAAGCAGGAGGGGGTTTTTGTAATTTGACCATAACTCAGGGAGTGGTCGTAATTTGCCCCACATTTATATGTATACAGTTAAACCACTCTAAACCAATACAGTTGGGACTAGCAAAATTCTATTAATTTAGCAGAATATTAAATTATCATTAACATGTTGTTACCGAGTGGGGACTGGGAGAAATTATTATTTAAGCGATGTTATTTATTTATCGTAGAACCCATATATTCAGGTTGCTCGGAAACTTCTAGAAAGAGAGCTGGACCCTCTAGAAGCAATCGTAATAGGGGCTTTGTCCGGTGGGATAACTGCAGTTATGACAACTCCACTCGATGTAATAAAAACGAGGATGATGATTGCTCCTCAAGGGCAAAAGGTGACTTTTTCGATTTTAGCACTTTCGATTTTGCAAAATGAAGGTCCACTCGGATTGTTCAAAGGGGCAGTTCCGAGATTCTTTTGGGTTGCTCCGCTTGGTGCAATGAATTTTGCGGGTTACGAGCTTATAAGGAAGGCCATGGGCTAAAATTATTGGAGGTAATGCTATAAATATGTATTTCTAAGTGTTTACAATTGATTTATCTCAAAAGGAAAAAAAAAAAAAAAAAAAGTGTTTGCAAATTGCAATTAATTTGGCTTCTCTTAAACTAAATTGTTATAGACTATGGTCCTATAAGGCCTCGTTTGGTTACTGTTATTAAGTTTTATTGACTAAATAATAGGATTTAGTTATGTGTTTCAAACCCGCTATAAAAGTTGAAGCATGCAATTAGGTTGCAATTAGGTGGTGTTTGCAAAAGCTTATTTAAAAGCAGAAGTTATGGATTGTGAATTAAGTTGGTTTTAAGTGCTTATTTCTAGGGTGTTTACAAATTTACCGGACACTAAACTTAAACAGAAAAGGCATGAAAAGGCATAAAAAGCATTGTTATGGTTGCTTAACATTGCTTATTTTAAGAGAAGCAAAAACAAAAGTTCATTTTTCGAACACTTATAAATAGATTATGAGCAACAAAAGAAAAAGTTCATAATCTATTTGTAAACGCTTTTGCAAACACCACCTTAACTGCTGCTATCCAATAAAATTAGTAGTTGCTCGACCCACCGTGATTAATTATAGCGACTAAATAGGAAAAGGTCAAATTTGTCCATAAATACTATAAATTAGGATGCGATTATTGTAAAGTAGTGATGTTATTGAAAAATAATCGTATAATACCAAATTTTAATACCTTCTAAAGAGACGAATAGTTAGTAGCACGGAGTTAATAATAGATATAGGTAAGCAAACAAGGCCTAAAACCCCCTCAGCCATAGCTTTTATTGCTAATGACATGATCAGGGTTACAAAAAAATAAAATTAAATAATATAAAAATTAAATGATTTGCTTTATTATTGGTAATTATTTCCTAAGTACTATGCATATGTCTATGTATGCATTATATATATATATTTCATGTCCAAAGAGTTTCCCAATTAGAAAGTTCCAAATTGGCTTCATCGGTAAAGAAGTTTGACGACGAGTTTTCATCAAACAACGGAAGCTGCTGCATTTCTGCTTGTCGCGAGTTTTCCAGAACGTTCCGGATGGAAATGAATTCGAACAATTTCGAGTTTTGGCATTGCATGTTAAAGATTTCCGCGTGTGCCTTTGCGAGTTCAGCTTGGAGCTCGCCGATTTGGTTTTGGAGATGGCAAATTGTGCCCGTGCAACCGTATATTGGATCCCGTACCCGAGCATTCGCTTCGTAAACCATGCTGTTTACTGCATCTGCTCTTTGATCTTCTGGAAGTTCCTGCAATTTTTTTTTTTCATTTTTTTCTAATTATATTATATTATAAAAAAATTAAATATTTATATATTTATAACTCCCCGCCACAACATTGAATGCCACGTCTTCTACAATGTCTGTCACTTTATAGAAGTGTTTTGTTATGCATTATTTGTGACTTTAGAATTTCAATACACTGAAACCTTTATAGATTAATTGTGACGTAACTAGAGAAATTCTATTAACTTAGCGAAATATAAAAATTATCGAGTTAGTCATTTAACATGTTCTTGTTGAGTTAATCATTTAATTTAGGGTATTACACCTACACCCTTGATGTATGCTAAAATAACTTTAAGATCTATGTGGTATTGATAATTATAGCAATACCCCTGAAACATTTACCATATCCAAGATTTTATGTCTTGGAGATCGATATGCACTATATTTGTTTCCCGCGGGGCCATTAATGCTATCATAGACTAAAATTTATAAATCTTATATAAAATAATAAAGATTTAAAGAATGTCAGGAGACTCATGTCACTCATTAGCTCTATGTTGACTCTATCACTACCTCAAGTTAATAGTCTGTTAGAACTTTAACTCAATAACTTATCTAATACATTTCTCCGTATGGTTTCTAACAATGTTTTAGGGTGGTAATTGTAATTATCGATACTACATGGACCTTTAAGTTATTTTAACATGCATTAGGAGTGTAGGTGTAATTTACCATTTAATTTATCGAGGTTCTAATGTAGTTCATTAGTTACAAATCTTCTAATCATGCTCTTATTAACTCTACAACACTCTTCCTGCATTAATTAATAAATAAAGATATTTTTGTTGATCAATATCTATTTTCCTAAAATCAAAACATATTTATTGAGATTCTTATGACTCGTGCTGAGTGAAAAACGAACACGGCACTTGTTTATGAATGAACTTGAATATGAAAGGAGAAAGTATTCGGTAACTAAAGAGTGTTACAATATGTTAATAATAACTCCCAAAAAAAATAGAATTAAATTAACCTGCAAACACTTGATAATGTTGCTAGCTCCGAAAACACGGTGGGCAATTGCGAACTTGAGTGGGTCGGTGGGCGGGAAGTAAGGCGCCAGCACGCACTTCTCGCCGCACCGCCTCCGGAGGATCTTGCAAGCTGCGCACGGGCTGAGAATCACCGCCGGATCAGGAGAAATTGATGATGTAGGCGAATCACCGGCGGTGTTGGTTTTTCTGCTGTACTCCATAGTTAGTAACTGGTGGAAGGACGGAGTGGGGGTGTTAATGTAATTTCTAATTCTTTTATTTATTTATTTTTTGTTTTTTGTTTTTTTTTTCCATTACTATTTGAGTGATAGATAAACAAATATTTATAGGGGAATTAAATTCCCGCCGATAAGGGGAATGGGGGTACGGGGGGTGGGTGGTAGGGGGTGGGTGGTCGGTTATTGCCTAAAACCAAATAAAAACACAGCCAACTGTTTTTCTTCGTGTAAAATTGAATTTATATTTAATTATAGACTATAGATATATACTAATTGAAAAGGTAACATGATTTTGAATTATGCATCAAAATGCTTACAAGATTGTGAATTTTACTTGCTCATGGAGGTGTTCACTCGATCGGTAAACTGATTGAATCGACCGAAACGTGCCAAATATTGAACCGGAGTATTTGGGTAAAGATCTTTCACAATTCCGGTATTCAATACAGTATACTGTATTGATGTTCGGTATTCAGTACTGAATACTGAAATATTTAATAAATATTAATATTTTTTCTTTTATTTTAAATTCTTTAAGGTTATAACAAATAGTTCAGTTCGGTAAACAATACAAATTTTTGAAGTATCGAAATTCCGGTACAGTTCGGTACGATTTTACCGAATAAACACCCCTACGTGCTACTGAAATAGAGTTGTGTGCTGTCAAAAATAATATGACAACATAATTTTAATTTGTAATATTTTCATACATAGTTCTAATACTTTTTGAATTTATTATAAAGTTGCAAAATAAATGGCATAATTTTTTTATATTTTTGAAGAACCATAGAATATTTCTTTGGTCAAAATTTTGTGAAAAGGAGATTAAAATAGCCAACGCATTTATTAAGTGTACTTAATAAATGTACAACCAATATTTTGCACCAATCTACAATAAATTCATCTTTATACTACACCAATCATACCATAAGAGAATACCACGTGGCACAATTCGTGGGTCCCAGTGCTGACCAACAAAGCGACTATTCAGCTGCTGCCACGAATAAGACGGCGTGGTTTTTCCAAGTTGCCAATTATGACGTGGCAATCGATCATGCATGTATGTACGTTATACTATGCTACATCGGGTGAAATAGATTGGATAGATCTTTATTATTCATAAGTTCACAAACACTCACATATCCACATTGGTGGGTGTAGATCAACGGTAAAAATTTACCCTGTGTGACATTCGTCGGGTGTACCATAGAAATAACCTTTAAGGCACCGTTGTAGCTCGTGGACAAAATGACTTTAGTTTGATTCTTTTTATTTCTTAGTTTCTTTTTGCTTCTTTCCCTAAATCATGGATGGTGTTTTTTCTAGTCCCAACTCGGTGAAAATATAATAAATTATTAGTTTAGCAATTTAATAGTTCGCTAACTAATAGAATTATGTTAGTCCTAACTGTATAATTTATAGAGGTTTAAATGTATTGTGTCGGCACTCGTGTAAGTAGGAGTATTAATCGGACGGATCAGATTGGAATTAGCCCTTTTGAAAAAAATAATATTTTTTTTCGGAAGTGAAAAACTAGTTCAAATTTTGTTCCAAAAACATCGGGAATGGGAACACTTGTTCCAAGATTGAAAATTTTTGGATCGGAATCGGCGGAATTCGAAAATTTTCAATTTTGGGTTACCTAAATATAAAATAAATAATAATTTTGGTATTTTAAGTTTAACATTTCGGAAAGAACTCAGAATTTTCGAAATTATTTTTGGAACTTAAATTGGATCGAAAATCCAAAATCATATATATTCCAATATTCAATCCAACTAATTTCGAAAAAATTAGAAGTCGGAATTTCAGAATTCAGATAGAAAAATATTACTCCAAAATCGGAAAATTTTAGATCGAAATCAACGAAATTCATAAATTTCGTTCCAATTTCCACTCGTACGTGTAAGTTCTACTAAGATGGTGTTTATCATTGAGTTTTACTCAGTCACCAATTTCTATTTTTCTAATAATTTATGAAAATATCATTTAACAATAATACACCTAGCAATTCATCAACTTCTACTTTTTTAAAAGTCTTTGCATCAGCATAGTATAGATCAAGGGTTATTTCTACTTTACATCCGATAAAGGTTATGGGTGATGTTTTTTACATTGATCTGCACACACCAATACGAAGTTATATGTATTTTCATGTGTATATAAACAGTAAAGATATACTGATATATTTCACCTGATGTAGCATAGTATAAACGAGATACATCAGCTTGTCACAATAATCTTTGAATTGAATACGAAAATGACTTGATGGACGGAGCCCAGCGTTACTCTCGTCTTAAATTTCAATGACTCTACTTAATATGTAAATACACATACCAAAGGTGTTTATATAGTAATCAATCAAAATTACTCCATTAATAGTTAGCATCTTGACTCTGAGGAATCACCATTATTGAGTCCAATTTGTCCAAATTACATGTGAAAAAAGCTTGGAGTGTCGAAATTACAACCGATTAAATTAATGCCGATCAAATTATGAGGGACCAGTCACATCGCGCCACCTCATCAAGTGATTATTATGGTCGGAGTTTCCACCCTACGAGTAGAAATAGAGGTTCATTTGTAGAGACTTGACACACAGCTACATAGAGCTCGAGAATTACAAGAGAGAATAAACGAATCATCTCTAGAGAATATACAAATTATCTTTTACGAGTTCATCAAAGTTCTACGGTGCTCTTCGCCACATAGACAAGGCGTTCATCGTAGAGCTGTACAAATTCTAGCGTTTAATTCGAGATTACGGTTAAAAACCCTCGAAATAACGTTATTGAAATCTGAAAGTACACATTCGGGAGGCATTAATTCCATCGGATTATATATAAATGAGTTCCTCACAAGTTCTTCAATAAACATACGTTTGATTCGAGAATAGTTATAAAATTCTTGAATTAAAGTTATTGAATTATAAAAGTCAAAATTACAAATCGTTCGTTACCCGTTCATCAAAATTTAATGTTTGATTCAAGAATAAGTTCCAAAACCCTCGAGTTAATGTTATTAAAGTATAAATTAATATCCGGAGGAGATCGAAAGGTGATCAGTCGGGGGACTTGAAATAGAAATAGCAAGATTAAAAATTGCGACTTTTTTGTGTGGGCGTGCATCGAGGTTTTTCTTTTACAGAATAGACAATATTTTTTTTTAGATAACTGGCTATAAATAATCGTACTACACTATATAATTCGTACTTACACTTTTGGAACGAATCGAGCTTGGTTTGGTCGCACATATATTTACACAGAGACACTGCATTTTCTCCATGGTTAATAAACTTGAGTAAGCAAATCGGGTATTTCGCAAATTATCAGTCTTTACCTCTTTTCCGCTTCAAAAACCGAAACCGGGATAAATCACTTAAATCTCCGTAGCAGCTTACTCCCAAGACTTCAACTTTTCGATGAGCAGCTATTTTCGAGGAATATAGAGATTCTCCGAGTATAAGAAGTCCAAGAATTCAGTTCTTGATAATTCTTAATTTTATTTTCCTTTTCACCTTTTGAACTGCATTAATCAAATAAAATAGATTAGACTCAAACTATTTATAAATTAAAGAGAGCACGAACGAAGCCAAGAACGAACACAGAAAAAATAAACGATACATCGGTCTTCACTCTTTAGTCAACGACACGCAATATTGGGTCCGTGTTGACCAGTTTTCGCTAAAAGAAATAGAAAATCAAAACCGGCAATAAATTATTGAAAATAGTCGGTTGGTCGGGTAATATCAGCTCAACTGAATATTGTTCACAATTTATATTTCTTTTGAATAATCGACACTAATTTCCCGATTAGTAACTGTCAAAACTACCGATCAACGGCTACTCAAATTTTCTTACATAAGAAGAGACGAAAGTATATACCTTTGTTACCTTTCAATAAAGAAGTGAAGCATGCTCGTATCGGAATCCGAGGGCACAAATCCAAATATAAATTAAACCGGCTTCAGAATACTCTTCCTCCGTTTGATGAGTCCATTCATTAAAGTAATATAAGTCGACTTATTTACCGAAACACCCTTCTCAGTCTGTTCCGTAAATATATGCATGGCATCTTTATACCTCCCTTCACCGCAAAGCTCGGTAATCTGTTCCGAACAAGCCACCGTATTCGAATCCGATTCATCCGAACCTTCACTACCAACTACACTCCGTTCGTCCTCGATTTTCACCATCGGATTTTGAATTAGTTTATTCCTTTCCGACATAATCGACAATAGCTCCTCAGCTTCTTTAGTTCTCCCAGCATCGTTAAGCGCGCCGATGATCGAATTAAACGTGTAGTTATCGGGCCCTAGTTTCTTTTCCGCCATGTCATCAACGAGTCCCAAAGCTTCCTCGAGCCTCCCTTCCTTACACAAGGCTGTTATTAACGTATTGTACGTAACAGCATCGAGATTCTTCCCTTTCGAAACCCACGTATCGAAAAGTTTAATAGCTTTCTCGATCATACCCCCGCAGCACAGCCCTCGTAATAGAATGTTGCAAGTATATATATCGGGCTTGAACGATTTTTCGACCATTTTGTTGTGAAATTGAAACGCTTTCTCCACGTTTCCCTCCCAACAATACCCGTGTATAATTGTGTTGTACGTCGTTTCATCGGGTACCAATCCATTCTCCAGTAACTCATTCAGCTTCGTTATTGCTACATCGGTTTTCCCCAATTTACAAAGCCCGCCTATCAAAGAATTATACGTAATAATACTCGGAATAATATCCTTCTCTTTCATTTCATCCCAAATCTTCATAGCTCTCTCTGATTTCTCGTCTTTAAAATACCCAACAACAAGAGTACCGTAACTCACCTCGTCTACGATATAGCCTCTCTTATTAGCGAAACTAAGCAACTCGTACGCCTCGCTTAGCTTCTTCTCTCGGCATAGATTGTGTAGAGCGGTGTTGAGCGTCACCGTATCCATTTTCAAACCTTTCCCACCCATTCGATTCATCGTCTTAAAAGCCTCCGCCAAATCACCCGCTTTACAAAACCCGCTTATCAAAGTATTATAAGTAATGCAATCCGGCGAAAACCCGGTTTCTTCCATTCTTTCGACCATCTCACTCGCTTCTTTCATCTTCCCTTCTTTACAACACCATTTAATCATAATATTATGAGTCACCTCGTTCAGTTTCACTCCTTTCTCTCTCATCTCATCCACTAACTCGAAAGCTAAAGAACCCCTTTTCGCCTCGAAACAACCGTTAATCAAAGTGTTGTAAGTGATGACATCGGGCGACAACTTCAGTCCTTCCATCTCGTCTCTCAGCTTAAACGCCTCGTCGATCCTACCCGTTTTGCACAACCCGTTAATCAACATGTTGTACGTCCAAACGTCGGGCAACAAGTTGTCCTGAGTCATTAACTCGACGATCTTGGCTGCGTCTTTTAACCATCCTATCTTACAATACCCGTCGACCAAAATGTTGTAAGTATTCCTATTCGGCAAAAGACCCTTGCTTTTCATATCCAGCAACAAATCACGAATATCGTGCAAGCGCCCTTTCTTACACATGGCGCCCAATATCGTGTTGTAGCTCGCGTTGTCGGGTTTACACTTGAAATCAACTTCCATTTTCTTCAACAACTCCAATGCATCCTTCAACTTATACTCCAGACAGTACCCGCTAATTAGAATATTGAAAGTAACGACGTTTGGGGCGATACCGAGTTTCACGGCGTCGTTGAACAATTCGTTGCAGAAACGGGCTGAGCGGGAAGAAGGGTCCTTCTTCACCAGAGCACTGAGCAAGGTGTTGAGAGTGAGCAAGCGCGGCGGGAGTTTATGGCGCTTCATTTTCTTGAAAATCTGGGCGGCGAGGTGGGGCCAGCCGGAGCGGCAGTAGGCGAAGATGCAGGTGTTCAGGAGGGTTTTGGACGGCGGCGGGAGAGGGCGGCGCATGGGGCGGAGGTGGCGGTGGTGGAATTTTTTAGAATGTCGGTGATGGTGGAGATTAGTTGTGCGGAGTTCAATGAAAGTGGCGGCGGCGGTGGCGGAGAGATGAGAGGAGAGAGAGGAGAGGGTTGCCATTGTTTCTTCTCTTTGATTTATTTTTATTCTTTTTTCAAATTAGGGCTTTTGTTACAGTGAAGTGGTAGGGGTTTTGGGGGAAGAGAGAAGGGTGCAGATTGCAGCCATTTTTTTTTTCCTCTTAGAGTTTCTATTTATTAATTATAATTTAAAAATTATTTCGAAGAAACATAGTTTCAAATAATAATAATTTATACTTAGCCGATTATTATTATTATATTTTTTTTCTTATTGCTAGCTTAATAATAAACTTTTTACAATATTTTTCTTCAATTTTATATTATATTTTTTGATTCATTTATTGGACAGGGTGTTCCAACAGTCTTATTATACTCTTAACTTTTTTTTTTTAAATATTTTGCTTGTTTTATATATTAGTTATCTACGATTTGTTCGACCCTACACACGGTGAAAAACATTGGGTGGGTCTTCTGCTGCCACGTGTCTTTTTTTTGTATTTTATAATAGATTCCCCGCTAGGGTTTACCTTTAGGAGGTTTTAGAAAAATAAAAAATAAAACACGTGGCAGTAGAAGACTCACCCGGTGTTTTTCACCGGGTGTAGGGTCGAAGGAACCGTTATCTACATAGAAGTGGAGGAGTATAACTTTAAAAAGAAAAAAAAAAACAATTTAACATAATTAACTATAAAATTAAAAATTGAACAAAATGCACTTCGCCCTCCATAAATTTTCCATTTCGCACTTTTCCCCCTAAAAATAAAAAAGGGGATGTTCCCATTCGAAATAATATTTTGGTACTTTGCCGTGGAAGCTAATTTTTTGAGGGCTTTGTGCAATAAAAATAATATTTTAAAGGAACAATGTGCAAAAAAATGATGTTTAACAAAAATAACATTCAAAGAGGTAAAATGCAACAAAAATACTCAATTTCGATTACTAACTCATCGGAGTTTTGCTATCGAGGGCCGAGACAATGCGTCGGAAGAATAACATTTTGAAATGGACATTCACTTTTAATAACATTGAGAGAGTAAAGTACAAAAGTTAGAAATTTACAGGCCGTGATGCGCAATTTACCCAAATTTTAATTTTGTAAACTATTATTTTTAATAAATTAAATTTATTTTTATAATTTAATACACTGGAGCCTATCTTTTTTTAGTTATATAAAATCAAAAATAAAATGATAAAATATAAACAAACTCCAAGTAAAGTATAATTCCCACTCATTAGTTTGGCAGCCACATGAATAGCCTGCCAATTCACCACCTGCCACCCAAATCCACCACCACCGCCGCCGCCGCCGCCTCATACACCGCCATCTCCAGCTTTCTCTCAATACCCAATTTTTCTGCCGGACCACAATCATACTCCCTTCATCGTCGCCGATTTCGAATCAACAAGTCCTTATCACACTCATCCTCGTACAGTAATCAGATGGCCGCTGCTAACTCCGACGAAATTAGGGCGTCGCCTTCTCCGACGGTTATCAGTCTGAAGCCCATCGAAGCCACCCCTGAGAGCTTCCATGAATTCGGTCAGGTGATAGTTGCCTCGCCGGACGGCGATGAATTTGGGCCGCGCGACGCACAGCTCGACCTCTCCCATGGAATCCCTAGGTAAACCCTATCTCTCTACATCTAATGGCTGTTAGTGTGTTTGTGCGTATGTTGATTGCAGAATTAATTGATTTAATACTTCTTATTTTTACATCTTCAATTGTTGTGGAAGTGCTTTCAAGCAGCTTATAAGCTGCTTAGTTCTGAAGCTATTCAGCTGCTTGTAAGCTTCTTTTTATCTTCCTGCTTGATTAACTCGGAGACAAGGAAGAAAGGAAATGTGGTTTATTTGAGTTGTTAGTGGGGAAAAAATGGTAAATTACGGCCACCCGCGCTGAGGTAAGGTCAAATTACGAGAAAAAAAAATCGCTCATGTTTGGATGATTACAATCACCCCTCAATTATGAATCTTCTTACACGTCCACCCTTGTGGTGTCAAATTTACGGAATCTTGTAGATTATGTGGAATATTCTCCAACTTGTACCCGTTTTATCCCATTCGAGCTACACATTATGAAACAATCGAACTACACATTATGAAGCAAGATGATTATAAGATGTGTCTCTTGTTGTCTCTTGCTATGTAAATATCAGATTGTGGTGCAATCTGCATTTTTTCACAAAACGAATACAAACTAGAGAATATTCTACGGAATCTTTAAATTTATCACCATAACAGTCAAGAAAATTTATACTTGAGGGGTGTTTGTAATTACCCAAACAGTAGGATTTTTTTTTCTTAATTTGACCTTACCTTAGAGGTGGCCGTAATTTACGCTTGTTTTAAAAGGTTAAGGTTATAGCATTCAGGTCGGGAACTTTATTTGTTTAAATGCAGACAGAACAATAAGGCGACTAATATAAAACAAAATTAATAAATTTAATCAGGTTTTACATAATGCATCTTGAGGACAGACCACTCGAGTTTTCGACAATTACACACCACGCCAGCGTGACACAGTGCCTAGGTTCTATCGGTGGTCATGTTTGGTACCTCGGAGTTGCTAAACCATCCACCATTGATCCAAGTGAAATTACGGGAACCGTTGGATCAAATCTCGTCCAATCACACTGTGGACATTTCTACGCCCCTCCCAAAATTGATGATGTTCGTGTTTTCAAGATTGCGGGCCCCACGTTTTTGAAGCTGAATCGGGGTACGTGGCATGCTGGACCGTTGTTTCTTGAAAAGACAATGGATTTCTATAACCTGGAACTGAGCAATACTAATGTGAGCACTTTTCTATCTCATTTGGCTTTTATCTGCTTTGCTTGCTTGAAGTTTGGAGGTATCTGTATATATTGAATTATTCGATTTTTTTTTTTTTAATGGGCAGGTGATCGATCATACGACGCATAATTTTGCCAAGAAGAACAATGTTATTTTCTCTTTCGTTGAGTAGCAGTTGTCTGCCGATGTTGAAAATATTTGTATCTTTGTTTTTCTGTTGTTGTATGAAACTTAGCTCGAGTTCGCAATTTTAGCAATAAGGAAAATAGTATGATATGTACAAGAAGATTATGAGTTATGTTCTTTTATCAAAGCTCAATTCAGTTAAAATAAACCAATTTCGTGCAGTGTTTTTTTATGCTCCATAAAAATTTAAATAAATCAACTCGATGATTTCTCCATAAATTCAATGAATTCCCGCTCCAACTTTAACAAGTTGAACGGAACGATCAGCATAAACCTTTTTGGAAGTACAAAACACACACTCCCAACGAGCAGAAAGTACAGAACCGACGAAAAAAAATATTTCAGCCAAGAATCACTGCCAAGATCCAGATTCCGATTCTATTCTGCCCCGAAACTTATTTTATCCATGAAAAACGCACAATTTCGTCGATTCAATGTATCACCTCAGATTTAATAGCTGCAAAACAAAATTATCGAACTTAATTTCAAGATAGTATAGGTCTCTTTTCAAATTAACATTTAGTTAGATTAACAAGAATTCAAGATATTACGGGATAAAAAGGACCGAGTTGTAATATTGTGGGGGAAGAAAAACGATTAAAAAGCTGACCAGAGTTATCAAGGCTGATAAACATCGGGAAGCTGAAGCCCGACACTTGCGGCAGATTTTCCGAGCACCTTTTTCATCTCATCTGTCCTATCCACCGCTATATTATACGAAAAAAGCAACTCCTGCATCTCAAACCATAATGTAATAGTTACGACAAATTTATTGACTTCATTATTCTAAATAATTTCAACATTAACGAGAAGCCGAGCACACGTGTACTAATACTAGAGAACTGGGGCTCATTACGGTGCGGTGTAGCTATTTCTTCTTTCAAAAAAAATACGGAAACACACACACACACACACACACAATCGCATCTTAAGCCATTAATATGCAAATCACATCTTAAACAATGGCGAATGAATTAAAAACAGACATATTTTAAACTGCTACAATTGATAAACATATGCACAAGGGATGGAAATCGGATGGAATGGATCGGAAATAGCTTTTTTTGGAAAATTTCTAATTATTTTCGAACGTATAAAAATGGGTTCCAATTTTCGTTCCAAAAAAATCGTAACACAAAAGTTCATTCCGATTTCGGAATGCCTCGAGAAGCAATCAAAACTAAAATCGAAATTTCCGGTAATTTTATACACCATTCCGATTCCGTTCCAAATAAATTTGGAAAAAAATCGGAAATCAGAAAGAAAAAAATAGTTTCAAATTCGGATATTTTGCGGATCGGAATTGGCGGAAATCGGAAATTCCGATTTCGATTTCCACCGCTAATCAATATTCAATCATCTCATTGCATTTGCCATCAATACATAAAGAGATATGTAAGTCATTTCGGAAGAACAAAATGTTCAGCAGCAAACACTGAACCAGTAATAAAGCGCAATTCGACTTCCAAGATTTGATTTTTCTTTCTTTCTATTTTTTGTTTCTTTTTTTGGAAAAATAAAAAGAAATAGGAACTAGGGTTTAGATATGATCAATCGCAGCCTTGCAGAACATAATCACAGCATTAAAAATAAAATAAAATAAATAAAAATTGACACTAAACCTTGTGGTGGTGGACGCTGTTGAGATAGAGAGTGTAATCATGGGCGAGCTTCAAATTAATAGGGTTTTGTGAATTTTTGAATTGTTGGGTGATGAAATCTGTGAAATGAGATTTGTGTTCTTCTTTTCCGATGTGTTTTCTCACTGCTTTTATAAGGTTTCTGTAAGCCCCCTTTGCCGCTGTACCCATCTTCTTCTTCTTCCTCTTCTGTACACAAACCAAAATTTTGAATAACCCTAAAATTGATTGATAATTGATGGCAAATAGAAAAATTGGGGAGAAAAAGAAAAGGAATAGTTGGTAAATTTCCTTACAGAGAGACGATAAGAACAAATCCGGGATACCCAGAGGCAGAGGCTGGAACAATGAAATCCGTGGTTGAATCAAGCTGAAACCCAGCGCAGGTAATATAACTAGAAATTAGGGGTGGAAATTTATATTAAAAGAAGATTAGGCGGTGGAAATTTGAATAAAAAACATTTGGGACCATTTCTTGGTTTAATAGGGGTACATATCCTATTTTTTTCACTGTGTTTAACCTCCCAACTTAAATCACTAAATCGGCATTACACCTAAAATTATGATGATTTGGTTTTAGTCTCCTATTGTGGTCAAACCACATATCACCATATTATTAAATCCTATATTTTCACCAATTTTTTTGGTGAAGAAATTTGCAACTCCCACCCTATCACTACTTTACCAATTTTTTCACCAAATCCTATTTTTTATATCAAATATAGAAATTAAAATAGGATTTGGTGTAATTAACACCATTTTATAATTAGTATATAAAATTATTATATTAACTAATTTCATGTGATTACCAATTTATAAGCATATTTATAGAAAATATATTAGTGTTAATTAATGAATTAGTGTTCAAAAAATAAATACATTACTTATTATTATTATTATTATTATTATTATTATTATTATTATTATTATTATTATTATTATTATTATTATTATTATTATTATTAAATAAATATAAATACATTTGGCTCTAATAAGTTATAAAGTTTATACAATAAACATGTTTATTATCAAAAACCAACAAAAACATAACATTATAACGTAACATAATAAATTACAAGACAAAATATATAAATGAAATACATAAACTACTTAGCAATTTTTTTTTTTCTAGCCAAAATAAAATTTTATTAATTCAAAGGGGCCTCGTTAAAACCTTGTTTGGCCTAACAAGGAAAGAGTACCCCTTACTTTCTAAGATTAATAGTCTTGACTATCATAGTTCAAATTAGAGAAATGTCCATCGCCAGTAGGTTCGCCATAGTTGCATTCTCTGTTGTTGTTTGGAGATTCCGGGACGTAAACATCTTCATCACTTGGTCCACTCCCCTCTCCACTAAAATTCAAATTCCTAGCAGCTCCTGACCTGCTTCCCCTATCAATGATGGCTTGTTTTTTTATCACTCCATAATTGTTTACTAAAGGGTGTGAGAGTACTCAAATCCACTCTCATAACCTCCATATCTTGTTCAGAAGCCTTTAATTTTAGTTTTTTTTCCGTATTGTCTTCTTTTTTCTGCTTAAGGCTCGCCAATAAATCCGAACGTGCTTCTCTTTTTCTCTGCATATCTAAGTACTCTTCATGCTGTTTTTGCATAAGATCTTGGCTCTTTCCAACACTGTTCATCATCTCCTGCCACATGGGATCCTTTTCCTTTGTGAGTCTTTTTTTTGTTTTCGCTCCTTTCATTCCCCTTGGTCTGTCATGTGAGTCACTATGTCCAAGAAGAGATGATGAACTATCTCCAAGAGGAGATGAAGTACCGTATTCATGGGAGATGATGTACTCGGCTGAATTGGTTCAGCCCATTTCACGTGAAATTTTAATATTTTCCAAGCATGATCAAACTTAAAGGGTTGATTTTTGGGTTCTTTGATGATATATAGTTCTTTGGCCTCCGCAAACTGTAAAGGTTAGTAATAAAAATGTTTATTGGGAATAAATTATAATTAACTATTTTTAAGTATTAATAAGACATATACTTACCATGCTTTCAGCATTGCCACCGCTCTGGTTTCGAGCTGTAACTTGAATAAGTGTTGCCCGGAACAATGTGCACGAAGAAGCTATTTTGTCGAACCGAGAACTTAACGACCTCAAGTTTCTGTGCTCCAAATTATTTACATCAACAGCTTCGTGGTTGTAGTAGTTTTGTATTTTCGCCCACAAATCGTCTTTGCTCTGATATGTTCCGACCGCACTATCAGTTGAATGATGTACATATGCATTACAAAGAATCTCGTCCTCAATTACTTTGAATCCAAGACCCCTTTGACTCATCTTCTTTTTAGAAATACTAATACTATTTGTCTGAAGGAAAATATGGTGAGAGAATGATTTTGAGTGGTGAAGAACATAATAATTGAATAGTATATATAGTAAATAATATTATAAAACTTCACTGAAATGACTACACGATTTTGTGATAACACATTAATAGTTTATGCAGACTGAAATGACAATTCACATTAATAGTTTCTGCAAACTAAAATCCAATACACATTAAAAGTTAAAGAAGCACATTTATTATTGAATGACAAAACATGAATGACAACACATTAAAAGCTATACAAACTCTACAGAGCCACAAGTTTCCTGCAAATATAGATGTTAGCAAGTGCTATGGACCCCACAATAAAGTTATTATTTTCTACTTTTGAAACGAATTGAATAAAGTAAAATCTATTAAAGTACCTCACAATAAATTGTCAATTTTATTCTCTCTTTTTGTTAGTAAATCTCCGTGAGAAAGAGCCAAAACAAATACGTCAAAATTGCTAGAATACGAAAATGCAAAAAACAAAAACAATAAATAAAAAGTAACATATGAAGAGACAAAGACATGAAGCCCATATCTGAGATAGGGCCTATATATTAATTTGAGATAAGAATCATTGAGAAAAGTATGTCTTGCAATGATTTACGTGATAACTTGCAACTAGTATTCTATAAGTTAATGATGGTGAAGGTATTACACATCAAACCACTACACATCAAACAATGAATCACAAAGCAGGACCATCTCACTATATTTCAAGCCAATCATCTTCATCATCTTCATCTACCAATGAATCTGATCCTGAAGATTCTTCAAACGAGTTTGATATTCAAACTCGAAACACAAATTATATATGGAATTATACCATTCAACAACAACAAATGATGCAACAATATTATTTATCGCAATCTCAGGATCATGTTACCTGGGGTGGGGCTATTGATGGCCATGCATATACGGATCGTGGAAGGGAAGCTGGCGCAGTTCTATTAAAAAATGACTACTTTGGTGAAAATCCCACATACGACACACAATTCCGCAGGCGATTCCGGATGATTCGTGATTTATTTCAACGAATTAGGAGGGCTTTAAAAGAACACTCAACTTCATGGAAGAAATCGTACGACAGTACAGGACGACAAAGTTTTACGTCTTATCAAAAAATGTGTGCATCTATCCAATTTCTTGGTTACGGTACTTCTGCTGATTCATTTGATCAATATTTTCGGATTGCTCAGTCAACTCTAATCAGATTTGTTAAAAAAATTTGCCGTCATATCGTCAAGGTATTTGGTGAAATTTATCTGAGAAATCCAAATTCGGAACACATTGAAAAATTGTTACAAGTTGCAGAATCTCGTGGTTTTCCTGGGATGTTGGGGAGCCTAGATTGCATGCACTGGGAGTGGAAAAATTGCCCAACAGCTCATGCAGGGGCATACCGTGGACGCAACAAAAAATGCACTATCATACTTGAAGCAGTAGCATCGCATGATACTTGGATATGGCATGCATTCTTCGGCCTCCCAGGTACAAATAACGATGTTAATGTCCTACAAAAATCAACTCTATTTCAAGCATTAACCAATGGTACATCTATACCAGTTAATTATTCGATCAAAGGTAGGAATTATGATGTCGGTTATTATCTAGCTGACGGTATTTATCCTAAATGGTCAACTTTAGTACAATCCATTCGTGTACCCAAATGTGCCAAAGAAACTTATTTCGTACAGAAACATGAATCATATCGCAAAGATGTAGAACGAGCATTTGGAGTTCTTCAAGCTCGATTTGCAATTATTAGAGGAGCGGCTCGATTCTGGAATAAAAAAGACTTACATGATGTCATGTTTGCATGCATTATTATGCACAATATGATAGTTGAGGAGGAACGTAGTGGATATCTAAATGTCATTCTTGACTATGAAAGTTCACCCACTGTCCCTCTAGCTGAACTTTCAAGAGATATCAATAATACGAAATATGTTAGTTTTCTTGGTCGACATCGGAATTTGATAAATCAAGGAGAACATAATGAACTAAGAAGAAGGCTGGTAGCACATTTGTGGGATAAACGTGACCAACTAGATGGTGTTGAAGATGATGACGACAATAATGGTGAATGAGACCCTATGCTAATAAGGGGTACTCTTTCCTTGTTAGGCCAAACAAGGTTTTGATAAGGCCCCTTTGACCTTCGAAATTATCAATGCAATAATTTATTTTGGCCAAAAAAATGTTGTAATGTTTTTTTTTAAACCGTGTTGTAATATTTTTATGCATTTAGTTATGAAATTATTGTTTATGTGTGGTTTTATTATATGTATAATAATTTACGTCGATTTTCATTCATGTTTCAATAGTTTTTTAAAATTTAATATAATTCTAAGATTATATAATCAATAAAATTATTACTTATAATCGGATCTATAATCAATATTTTTAAAATTAAAATAGATTAAAATTATGATTAACATTAAATTATAATTTTGTGATATATTTTATGAAATACTATGGGAGACCAAACCAAATGCTATTCTCTATAAATAGGAAAATGGTGAAATATTATTATTTTATTGTTTAGTGTAAAATTTGTTGAAATTGGTGGGAGACCAAATGCACTATTTTTTCACCAAAAGTAGTGAAATTATAGAATGGTGTGCTAAGGGTGGGAGATAAACCCATTTTTTCACCACCAAAAATAGGATTTGGTGAAAAAATGGTGATTAGGGTGGAAGATGCTCTTAACAAAAGATTAGGGGTTGAAGTTAAAATAAAAACATTTGGACCATTTCTCGATTTAATAGGGGAAGAAATTTATATTAAAAAACGATTAGGGGTGTAAATTTAAATAAAAAATATTTTGACCATGTCTCGATTTAACAGGGGTAGAAATTTATATTAGAAAGAGATAAGGGGTGGAAATTTAAATAAAAAACATTTGGACCATGTCTCGATTTAATAGGGGTGGAAATTTATATTCAAAAAAAAAGATTAGGGGTGGAAATTAAAAATAAAAACATTTGGACCATTTCTGGATTTAATATGGGTAGAAATTTATATTACAAATAAGATTAGCGGTAAAAGTTGATGATTTAATAGGGGTGGAAATTTATATTAAAAAAAGGTTAGGGGGTGGAATTTAAATAAAAAAAAAATTTGGACCATTTCTCGATTTATGCGTGTCATCCTTGCGCAGGGGCCATGCTAATCTTCTCTGTATCGTTCCAATTTTATCGGATGTCCCCGAAGGGGCAATATATACTACTGAAAATCGTGTATAAAATGAATGGAAAAGCATTGTTTTTTCGATGTGGGACAGAAAATCGTGTAAATTAGCTGGGCGATAGCGGATGGGCCTGAAATTGATGGGCCGGGCTGAGTTTTTGTTGTATATCTAAAATTTTGTATACACTCTTTGAAACATTATATTTAAAAACATATTATATATATATATATATATATATATATATATATATATATATATATATATATATATATATATATATATATATATATATATATATATATATATATGTTTTCTTTTGAACAGGTTTATATTTCATATTTCAGATTATGCATATGAAGAATTAAATAGTTAAAGTGGTATTGGTTAAAATATTACTTTTGGAAATAACAAATAATAAAAATATGATATGATATGTGAATGTAGGTTTATGACTTCATTCTATGCTATATTCAGTGAATTTATAATATTTTACTATAAATGTGTTGATATATACATATTTTATACAAATCTATATGTATACATGTGTAGTTGTGTAAAACTACAATATCGTATAATAGCTGCAAACCATATAAGAGAACGTATATTACACTAAGCTAATCGTGTGTGACAAGCTCGACCTAGGGACCATTGACAAGAAAATTCAAACCTAGTTATTTGATATATATTCACCTGCTCTAATCGCTAGGTCAACACTTACGGGACGGATACTCGTATTTCTACACACATAGTTTTACCATTTAGAGTAGCGGTGTTACGAATCAAATAGAACGAAACACATGGTTGCTCAAAATTGTTTGATTTTTCTATAAATATTGAACAATCAAAATTGCGTAGGAGTTTTGTTTGATAACCAATTGAGTTGAGTCCGAATGACAGGTCTAATCGAGTCAGACAAACACAAATCGAATTCGAGTAGTTTGGTTTTTCTATACATCTTTTATCTCTTTTTCATTTTTTTTATTGAACTCGAGCGAACTTCATAACTTATCGAATGAAAATATGTGTTAAAAGTTGATTCGCTATGTTTAAAAAGAAAAATCAAGCTCAAGCGATCTCTAATTAGAAGCTAATTTTCGTGAATTGAATGTGTAAATATGACGAATTACACAAACAAACAAAAAATCGTTTAGCATGTTCGACATCGCTAAAAAATAATCAAACTAAATAATAATGCCACAAAAATAAGAGAAAATAATTATTAATGAGTTCAATTAATTAAGCCATGAAAAAATCATCTCATAAAGCATGAGAATAATCATTACATGTCAATTGTTACAATTATATTTCCTAGATGCAGCATTACATGTTAGAGAAACAAATCATAACAATAATAATAATAATAATAATAATAATAATAATAATAATAATAATAATAATAATAATAATAATAATAATAATAATAATAATAATAATAATAATAATAATAATTAATAACAATGAATGAATTAGATTCCTAAAAATAAAAAAATGAAAATAAAAAAAAAATAAAAAAAAATAAAAATTGGAAAGAAAGAGCCACTACAGATATGATAATAGTTTTGTTCTGAGCAGCAATCACTCTCCCCTATTTGTTGTACTTATTTTCCTCTTTTGCCCTTTTCCCCCTAATTGCTCTTAACCACCATTTTTCTCCAAAATGTACCTATTTATTCCACAGCCAGACAAACTGCAACATGTAACATATCAGTTCATAATCATTATTCAAATATATAATATATTTTAAAATTAATAAATATATTCATAACCCAAAATTAAAAATTAAACAAAAAAATCATCTATCTATGAATTATATTTAATTTGAGTACACCAAACTTATTTAAATACAATCTCCCTCCATTTTTTTAAAACCAGTATTGGTGTTTGGTTAAACTTATAAGATTGTTAAGAAAAAGTTTATAAAGTGATTAACGACTTATAAGCTCTGCCAAAGCGCTTAGTAACTTTTCTTAAAAATATTTTAAAAATTCGAAAAATAAATTGCGGATAAGCAAATAAGATTGTTTCTAAAAATTACATTTATCCCACCTTTTTATTTAAAATCTTATAATGAATAAAAATAGTTTATAAGATCAATATCGAAACACTGAAAAAATTATACCTAAAATAAGACGTAACAGCTTATCAGCTCTTAAAAAAACTTATCACAAACATGTCCTAATAATATTCATGTATTTCATGTATTGTTTAATATTTAAGAGATATCAATAAAAAGGGCAAATTGAACTACATGTGTAAGAAATTTCTGCAAGGTGCATATAAAATATTAATTTTAATATTTAATTTATTATTTTGGGATCAATTAATTGTTTAATCTGATGATTCCATTAGCCACTCACATGGTCATGGTCAGATACACTTTTGACCATGTGATATAAAGATTCTTCTTTCTGATTAAAATCTTTTCTTTATTATATATCTAATTGTATATATATATATATATATATATATATATTTATGATGAATAAAGGTGGCAAGCATGCTCTATTTGATCTATCTTTTCTTTTCTTTTATATAGAAATTCGTGTAATTAAAAAATATATATATAATTAAATTTAATTTGTTATATAAAAAAAAAAGAAGACGAACGATCGTTTTCATATCTTTCGAAATATATAAAAAAATCATTTAATACAAATAAAAACATGCTCAACGAAACTATAACGAAAAAAGTTGAACCGAGGCGAATTAACAAATAATTTTTATAAAATTAATTTTTGCAATAATTAAATTTAATAAAGATAAAAAGAAAATATTAATTATTAAAATGAGTGAGAAATAATTTACCCGCAGCATTAGGAGGGGCAATAGAAGTGGGCTTGGAAATGAGAGTGGGTATTGGGCCAGCTGGCGTGGGTGAGTACACGTGGGCAGGAAGGCCCATTGTCTGTGATTGGTGGAAATAGAGAGGGTACATCGGTTGAATCAGTGTGTTCGCACCTACCATAGCCTGCCCCTGGTACAATTGACTATAATGCCCATTCATGTAGGACCCACCATTGTAACCTAGCTTCTGCGCATACAACACCACCACAAATTTTCATTTTAGTAATCAATTTCATATTATTTTGGTTTTATACCTTGCTACATCGGGGGAAATACACTGGTTACATTTAACCATTCATAATCACATTAATACACACATACCCATATTGGTGTGTAAATCAACGATAAAGAATCAACCTGGTATAACTTTCACAGAAATAACCGATTATTTGTTCGAATGTGTGTGAATATATATATATATAATAATAATAAAAAATAAGCGACAGCATATACTTGCAATTTGACAGCTATACACTATAAAAATTGTCTCTTGGAGAAATTATGTAAAGTCATATATTTGCACTGAATAAATCTCTTTTTTGTTTAATAATATTTGAATTTCCAAAATTTCGTGCTGACGACAAGCTTGAGTTGACATAGAAAAGTTTACTAATTAAGGAGATTCAACTCGAGTTATTAGACATTGCGATTTCCTTGTTAGGCCGATTAGATCACGTGATGATATGTTATGAATTAGTCACATGATCGATAAATAACGATTATTTGATAATTTTTGCAACCAATAATTGGAGGTAATCGGTAACGCATGCAGCGAATATTATAACAAATCTCGATTTAATTCGAAATTTAATATATATATATATATATATATATATATATATATATATATATATATAGAAGGACATTACTTACATGATTGTAATTCATGTCGGTTGTTGCAATGTAGGTAGGAGAGTAGCCGTAGAACGGAACCGCCGCTTGGTGGTGGTGCTGATGCGGGTGGAAGGGAGGAGCCGCCGCTGCAGCCGCCGCAGGTGTACCCGCTGGATAGTACCATTGCACGTGACTAGGAGGTGGTGTCGTTGACCCTCTAGCCCTTGGTCCAACATTCACTCCTTCATTATTTCCCAAAATAAAATAAAAACGCATCTTAATTACATTTCGGATTTTATTCCAATAATAACAATAATAACAATAATAATAATAATAATAATAATAATAATAATAATAATAATAATAATAATAATTAATATTTAATAGCACCAAATTAGATTCCATAAAAGTGCAATTCATGAACAAACAGTTACAAAATGAGTTATACCCTGTTGAGGAGGAGTGTTGTTGTTGTTACTGGCGGCGGCGGTGGTGGAGGAGGATCTAGGACGGCGGGCACCAAGGGCGGCGAGATTGCAGTTGGCACGGCGGCCGTTGATGATCGGAGAGGGATCTTCACAAGCTCTCTTAGCGGCGTCGGCATCCTTGAAAGTAACCTAAATAGATCACATATATAATATCAAACAACGTACAATTATATCATGTATATATATATATATAGATATAGATCTTCTGTATCTATATATGATGATGATAATGAGAGAATAGGAGGACTGACGAAGCCGTAGCCCTTGGATCGGCCGGTGAGCTTGTCGGAGATGATGACGGCCTCGAGAATATCGCCGTACTTGTGGAAGTGGTCCCTCATGGATTCCTTGGGAGTCTCCCATGCTAATCCTCCCACGAAGACTTTGGTCAACGATGTGTCTCCCATGCTCTGCACGCTCCCGCCATTGTTGCTGCTGCTCATCATCGTCATTTCTCTGTGTGTATTGAAGAGAGAGAAAGAGATCTAGAGAGAGAGAGAGAGAGAGGTGGTGAAAGAAAGACTGAAGAAGAGTGAAGAGTTTATGAGAATGGAGAAATATAAGTAATGTAATGTGTGTGGGATGACAGGATGTGTGTGTGTGTCAGTGTGTGTGTATATATATACATATAAATATATATATATATGGGAATAGAATAAAAAAGGAGAGAGACAGAAGGGCAGACAGATGGATCCTGGGTTGAGGCCAACATCAAACTTCAATGCTCTCTCTCTCTCTCTCTCTCTCTCTCTCTCTCTCTCTCTCTCTCTCTCTCTCTCTCTATTTATTTTCCTTTTTTATTTTTATTCCATTTGTACAAATATATTAATTTGTGTATAAATTGACGATATACCATATTCAATTTATATTCATCGAGTGTAATACTTATTAAAAATAAAATTGTACACATTTCCAATTTTCATTAGAAAACCCTAATACGTTTTATACCGATTTGTTGTTTTTTTTTAATAAAAGAATCGGTGGCCAACTAAAATAAAAGTACTGAGTAAAACTACAATTTGTTGTTTTTTTTTAAATAAAAGAACCGGCAGCCAACTATATAAAAGTATTGAGTAAAACTACACTCTCGTATAATAGCTTGCAAACTATACGAGAGATAATGCAACTAGTAATCGTTGGCGAGGGAATTCAAACCTAAGTCAACTGACATTTTAATTTCAGGGTACATTTGGTGTATGTTTTTTGCCCTCATAACTACCAGTGTACATTGTTTTTTTTTTTTTACACAAATAAACCTCTAGTATGTGTATTATACAAGTGTATAAAATATAAAAACAAATACAATGCATTATACATACTATGATTGGAATAAAATTGAGGAAGTTGATAGAAAATACTGGAAGCCACGTTGCTAGTTGCTTAGTAGTAACGAATATAGTACAGTTAGAGCCTCTCACGTTGTGGTGTGGTGTGTCCGAAACGGTACCGTTTTAAACGGTACGGCTAAAAGTTATTTAGCTGTCTTCTTGTTGACTGTGACGTATGTTTGACGTGTCCCAATTATTATAACTGCACGTGGAACCCAATTCACTATTTACTGAATAATTTCATGGACAGAAAATTACAAATAAATAAATAAATCTAGATATGCTCTTGAATAATTGAAAAGAGTGGCGATTATTCCAGTTAATGATTTTTTATTTATCTCTAATTAAGTATTAAATATTTTTTTGATTGTTCTCTTATTTGTGTATAAATGATTTTAAAAAAAATTAAATATATTATACTTACAAAACCTTTAGAAAAATTACTCATCATACTTTTAAAAACATAATTAAAAAAAATTGCTTGAAAAACTTTAAAAATATTAAAAACAAATTTATTCTTGTAAGTATATATAAAAAAAAAAAGAGAGAGAGAGAGAGAGAGAGAGAGAGAGAGAGAGAAA
>NW_012193101.1:1932364-2051370 GCF_000504015.1 Erythranthe guttata
CTAATTAAGAACTTTGACAATTGGACTCGGTGGGTGTCTAATTTACATTTTTTTAATTATTTTCTAATATTTTTTTTTTTTTAAATTGTTGAACCACCGGTTACGGTTCAACATTTTTATTTCAACATTTTTATGAATCTGAAACGAACCTTACTACCCAATTTTGGTTCCGGTTTGCATTGACCTGGTTTCGGTTCCGATTAACCAGACTATTGACCGGGGTTGGTTCAGGTTCCGGTTCGAAATCGGACCGTGGTCAGGTCTACGGCTAACTCAACCCAATTTGCCTCATGGGTATGCCCGAATGGAGATGGATCTCTCGGCCCATTAACTTAATGGGCTTACTTGCCTTTCTCAATAAGCCTTCAAACTTTATACTACTACTAATTTTTGTTTTTACTTTGTTAAAATATATTTTAATATTTTTTATTCGTCAATTATAGATTTCCAACAAATAATACAAGTGAAGTTCTCATAAAATATGTATATATTATTTTATGTTGTGGCATATATAAGAATAAATGAAGTGGAGTGGGGTGAAAATAAAATATAAAATAAATTGGAGGGCATAGTTGCAAATGGGCACGTGAGAATGATGAGGTGCACAGAACAATATGCTCCATGCTTTGTCTCCTCTTTTATCCTCTCGAAAATATAACATGGCCAGCTGTTTGCCAATTAAGGGCATTTCTGGCATTGAGAAAAAAGGTTTGATTTGACCATTGACCATATATTTTTATTAAATTAAAAAAAATATATATAATTTAATTAGGAAAAAAAAAAACAAATAATATCTTTAATCACTGTGCAATGGGAGCACGCATATAATGGTGGTGCTAGCTGGAAACCCTCATCCTCTGAGTTGGCAAAAGTGGGAGGGCTATATTTGTAATTTCGTTCCAACATTTGTGGGGGTCTCTATAAGATTTGTTACATCTTTGATGAGTTTGGTGCAAAATTAGAGATTAGACAAAGTTTTAGTTTAATGATTTTTAGTTAGTACACTAGTGGAACCAGAATTTTAAGTTTGCAGTGATACGAATGCATTCAATTTTTTTCGTTTTCATATATTTATAGGGTAAATTACAACCACCCCTGAGGTATGGTTAAATTACAAAAACTACCCCTCTTGTTTGGATAATTACAACATCCCCACAATTCCTCAAATTTAGTGGAATACACGATATTTTATGGAATATTATCACTTTTGTACCCGTTTTATCTCATTCGAACTCTACATTTTGAAGCAAAATGATCATGATATGTGTTTTTTGGCTTGTATATATCAGATTGTGGTGCATCAGAAACTGTATTTTTGCACAAAACAAGTACAAACTAAAGCACATTCCACGAAATCTAGATGATTATATTGAATTTGACACCATAAGGGTGGAGGTGAAGAAAAAATCATAGTTGAGGGGTAGATGTAATTATCCAAATAAGAGGGGTTTTTTCGTAAATTGACCATACCTCAGGGGGGTGTTTGTAATTTACCCTATATTTATATAAAGCAATAGAAATTTGAGAAATGTTGTTTGGTGAAGGGTGACCCCCCAAATCTTATGCTGGCTTCGCCACGTGAAAAAAGAAAGGATAAATTACGACCACTCCATAAGTAAGGTTAAATTACGAAAAACTCTTCATGTTTGAATAATTACAATTATCCATCAATTATGAATTTTCTTACACGTCCACCCTTATAGTGTCAAATTTAGTGGAATCTTCTACGTTATGTGGAATGTTCTCTAGTTTGTACCCGTTTTATCCCATTCAAAGCTCCACATTTTGATACAAGATTATTATAAGATGTGTCCCTTGACATGTAAATATCATATTGTGGTGCAACATAAACTGTACAATCTGCACAAAATGAGTACAAACTAGAGAACATTCCACAAAACCTACAGGGTTCTGATAAATTTGACACCAATAGAGTTGACGTATAAAAAAAATCATAGTTGAGGGAGCTGATGGTAATTAATTACCCAAACATAAAGGGTTTTTTCATAATTTACACTTACCTGAGGGGGGTTCGCCATAATTTACCCAAATAGAAAATATATGACAACGAAATTTTAAAAAGAATAAATATTCAGCCCAATCCCAAAATCAAAAAATTGATTTTAATTTTAATTTTATATGTTATTATTACATTTATTGTTAGAGGGGGTTGGGGTGGGTGGTAGGGGGTGGGGGTGGTCAATGGAGGTCAGCTGGGGGCTGGCAAGAAATGATGGTGGCGACGTGAGGGGGTGTGTGCCATAAGGAGCTTTTTAGCATAAAAGAATCCCATTACAACTCACTACTCTCTCTCTCTCTCTCTCTCTCTCTCTACATAAATTATCGACCTCACGTGACTTACACATGGCGCACGTGAATTAATTCGTCCCTCACACTAAACACTCACAAATCACAATTAGGGGATGATTAACTGGTTAAGTGGTGAGTGACTGTGAATTAACTTGAGATCCGGCCCGTTTAAGTTGTCTGAACTCAAACCCGGATACGTCCTAATACCAAACTCAACACACTATAATTAATATTTAGAGGATAAATTTCCTTTTTTTTTTTTTAAATAATTACTTTATGAATAATTTAACAAATAGATTTATATATATAGATAAATATTTTTATAAAACTTCTCAAGTTTTTTCAAGAATTTTCACCAAGAAATGGGCAAAAAAATGTCGAGATCATGACACTTCTTCTTCTGTTAAGATGATTAAGGGGCCACAAAAAAAAAAAACCGGCTAAACCCTGAGACGATAAAAAATTCCGACCACATGCTGTCCTAAACAATTCCAACTGAAGCTATTCCTGCATGAACAAAACCAAGTAAATATGATAATTATACGAGAATGTACATTCGAGGCGAAACTGGTCAGTCAATCAGTTTACGGAAAAGGCCGAAACTGAATTGCTAATATACTTGATTAAACGCAAGCACACTGTTGGTATCAAACAATATTTGTTTTGGTCAATTCGACGTCGTGTCTCATTTATCATTCCCTTGTATCTCAAAATGCTAAAAAAGAACGATCTCGTAGAAAGATTACAAATCTTCAATCTCGTTAGGATATACATCAGAAAGGGTGACAGCATCCATCGACGGTTAATATATATTATGTATTATTTGGGTAGGGAGAGAGGGAAAACTTACTCAATATTCAATTTCTGGGTTTGAGTAGCTGAAACCTTGTGAAACGGACCCTTGATGAACAAACTGCCATTGGCACCCACATGGAGAAAATAAAGAGTTAGTTTTCGGGTGATGTTCTTACGGTATTAAAAAATGCTAACATCCCCCGATGAAATGAGAGCACAATATATATATAATGGCTACCTGTGAATCAGAAACTTGCCGAGTCTCTTTCTTTGAAGATCCATCAGCACCTTTACCAGGTCCCTTGATGTCACCCTGCAAATAGGTCTCAATTCATTCATCGCAGGAAAATAAATAAATAAATAAAAAATGTTAAGGCAATGGTTATACATGTATATCATACCTCTAACTGAAAATAGCGGTGGTACGCAAAGATCAACATTGCCACACAAAAAAATACCGAGTGTTAGATTGAGCTCGTATACTATTTATTTCAAATTGAAACCAAACAAAAAATGATTCTCTTCTCATGCAACTCATGCAGAAAGCTCTTCGGGAGAAAATATGAAAAGACGAACAAAGAAATACCTCTCTGTATCTGGCCAAATAAACTTTTAGTGGAGCTATATAATCCTCAAAGCCTAAGGTCGCGATTGCATACAATAAATCATCCCCATTAATCGTCTTCCTTTTCTCCTTTTGGCACTTATTGCTTGCCCTGTTCAAACAAAATGCAAAACGAAATGATCAGTCAGTAATCAAAAAGTAAAAATCTCGGAACAGCCGATCGAGCTACTTAATTTCGAGGCGTGCGTGTCTGCTTGTAAATAAATATGCACAATAGATAGCTAAGAATTTACAAAAAATATTGAAGCAGGGATAAACACTACACATAGATACACACTATTATGTATCTCTGAATTTGTAATCGGAAAAGGAGCTGCCATAGTATGGGAAAACAATCTGACCCTGGGGTTTAAACTCTAAATGGATATAAACACTATAAAATTATTTCTCGAAGTAGTATTGCCGAAGTGCTGGAGGGAAACGATAACTGTTACCCTGGACCGTAATATTGATGGTGGAATACTTATGCGAGAAAATCTTTAATTGGATCAACTAAAACTTCTGTGACAACCGAAAACACAATTTAGTAGCGCAATTATCCATGAAATATGTGGTGGCTTAAATGAATGAAAGGTTCAAAGAAAACAGAGAGGGATCAATTTTTCGGCAGCTGTTATGCATGACAAACGGGCTCAATCACATGTTGTGTGCTCAATTCCCTATTAAAATCCTGTGTTATTACATCGTATCTTTTGAAATTACCAATTTCTATTTGACCTCTGAGTAAGTAACTAGTACTGTGGTTAAATACTTGACCTAACATACACCAAAAAGTACAACCCCTGGAGTGTAAGTATTCAAATTATTTCAAACACAAAAACGTCGTCTACTTTTTTCAATTAAAAACCGCAGAAGGTTCTTTCATATCATAGAATCATTGATCGAACCATACTCAACATTCAGCTATCTCTCTCGATATATAACTTATAAGCATACGAATTTACGAGCACCGTCTATCAGATAGAAAGCGAAAAACTCAATTCAATCTTTGGAACAACCAAAACACATCCAAAAAAAAAAAAAAAAAATCTGGCACAATCTAAGCAAAATGACTGACTATTCAAAGCAATCTAAAGTGCTTACTCGCTTGTGATGAAGCCAATGAACTCCGATACACATTCCTGTACGGTGTCCTTTGCATCCTTGCCAATTTTTCCATTGGTCGGAAGGGCCTTCTTCATGATTCGGCCAATATTCGCAATCGGAAGGAATCGATCCTGCTCACGCACGCCTAACCGCGGGCTCCGATCGCCGCCGCCGCCGCCGCCCTCGTGGCTGCCGTCGCCGCCAGGACTGTCCGCCATTTCTCAATTTAAAAAAAACGAAACCCTAGCCACATACAGAAAAATAAAATTCGAAAAATTACAACAAAAAAAGGGGAGATGGGGAGAAAGAAAAAGCAAATGTGTTCGTCAAATTCATCTCCATATCAATCGCTACATGATCAAACATAAATGTATATATACTTTCACAGTCGGTGAGTTTGTTTGGGAGGAGGAGGGGAGTTACCTTGTGGATTTGAATTTGGCGCGCAGGGGAGTAGAGAGAGAAAGAGGAAGAGAGAGAATTGGATGTGATTGGAGAAATCTGAGAGGGGGGGGGGGGAAGATCGGACGACGGGGAGATGAGGAAGGAGACTTGCTTTATTAAAACTGCTCCAATCTGATTTGTGTGTTCATCCGCTGTCAAATTACATCCAGTCGTTCATTTTGAGAATATTCCTTTTTATATTTAGGGTGAGTAAAATGCAAAAACCCCCCTGTGTTAATCCTAAAGACCACAAAACCCCTGTGATAAAAAAAGTGATCCATACCCCCCTGTATTCAAAAGTCAAAGTCGTTTCGCCCCCTCCCGATACTCTGTGTCGTTCACGCGCTATTTGTGCGACTCTTGTGTGATTTTTGTATGAAAAGACAAAATCGCCCCTCTAAATCTCTATGATTTTTTAATATTCAATTTAAAAAAACAAATTGTGAAAAATATATATTATATAAATAAAATAATTAAAAAAATCAAGTTTTACTTCCCCAGTTGCCCAAGCGTCCTCCTCCGCCGCCATCTGCTTGTAGCAATTCTCTTTATCATCCTTCTCCTCCCGCTCAAATCTCTTCGACGAATTCTCCGACAAAGAGCAAAATCCACCGCCGACCCTCTCAAAATCGTCGTCTTTACCCGCAAATGGCCCATCGGCGCCACTTTCAGATTTATTATTTCACTAATCTGCCGCCACCTTCAATTCCACCGTAAGTCCGTACCCCCTTCGTCAATTCGGCCACCACTTCAATTCATCCTCACCATCTTCAGTTCCGCCTCCAACAACTCAGAATTTCAACACTGAATTAGGTGAGAAAATAAAAATTCAACTCGATTCTGAGGATAAGGAAATCGAGGATGAGCTCCAGCGGCCTTGTGCCGGCAGTTTTTTCTTCGGGAGCAAACTCGTCGGATCAACGTCCCTCCACCTTGGGGGTTGGGAAAATCCCCCTTTTTTTTTAATTGGGCGGAGATTTTGACGGAGATGGGTTAAATCTCGAGTGGGTTTGAGATTTGTATGATGATAAGAGATGGCGGCGGAGACGACAGTGGTGGGGTGAGGTGTGTATACTTGCGCAGAGAGAAGTGTGTGTATTTGTGTGTTTTTTCAATTGGAGAGAGGGCTTAATTGAAAATTCAATTGACTGAATTGAAAATTTCAAAAAGTTTGTTTCAGTCATAAAATTCTGGAGGTCAAAAAAAAATTTCTGGGGGGCTTTTTCGTCTTTTCCTTAGTGGTCAATGGGTGAAAACAAAAAGGGTTGAGTGTGCTTGCTTGAACACATTATAGGGGGGTATTGGTCACTTTTTTTTTTCTAGGGGGGTTTTTGACCTTTAGGAAAATCACAGGGGGGGTTTTTGCATTTAACTCTATTTAGGGTTTTGTTTTAATTTATAGGTCCAATTTTTTTTAAGTGTGTGGGGTTATTAGGGCTAATAAGTTTATTTTAGCATATTAATTATATTTTATACTTAATAATAATAATAATAATAATAATAATAATAATAGATTCTAATTATAAAAACCCCCAATATATGTAAACTCCGTAAACAGGTCTCCATAATTTTATATATAAAATAAAGAAACGTTGGTTAACCTAAGAAATCCTAACGGCATATTGTGAAAATAAATTAATTTGTGTTTATATATAATTTATTTATTGCTATTTTGCAACCATTTTTTTCTTCTAATTACTCTAACTACACAAAACATCGGCTAGCACAATCATAATCCACTACATCTATATATTTTTTTTAATTATTATTATTGTTTTATCTCCTATTTTCAGCTTATTTTTTCTATAAAAAAATGCTTCATTTGTTTAATATCAATTTCATATTATGACAAATAAAGTTTTTATAGTTTTTTTAATGAGTTTGTATTATTAATTCGTATAAATTTTGATGTTGTTATATCACTAACAAATTTTACTATAATTGTCATTATCATGTATTAGTTAAACTAATCATCATTTTCATTTGAAATGCTATCCCGTGCATTGCACTGTTGAAAATGCTAGTGGATTTTAATTAAAAATAATAATTTGTCATTATAACCTAGAAAAAATATGTTCAATTTAATAAAATATTAAAATAAGCTAAAGAATTACTTAAATAGTTATCCAAATATTGTTTGCAAGATGAGTTATAATGAAAAAAAATGACTTTAATTTGTATTTTTTATTTTAGCTGAAATATTTCTAATACTAAAATTCACATATATTTTTTATAGATTAAAGGTGGGGGTAAGATTGTAATTGTTGAAGAAAACTAATGTCTTCACAATTGTATAAGTTTGACTAAAAATTATAGAGTTGTATTTGGTGCGTTTCATAATTGAGAGGTGTGTATGCGGCACAATCTATAATTCAGGTTGCAAATGATAAGTAGTTGTGTATATAATTTATCTAGAATTAGTTTGTGAACTATATATTTTTTAGGTGTAGGAAAATGGATATAAAATTATTGTATGTTAAGTATGTTAATGTAAGGTATCAATTTTGAATTCATCCACTGCAATATCCATTAATACTCATTTCACCTATGGCCCTATGACACAAAATAAAATAAAATAAAACTACAATATATTATTTATTTATTTATTTTTGGTACCGATTCATAAAAAATACTCCATCATTCCTCAAGTGATGGTAATATATTTACTTGGCACAAGAATTTGAAACATTTTGACAAGAATTATTCTTCATTAATCAATAAAATCGGATTTCAAATCATTAGCTCGTCTCAATGACTACGCCTACACGAGCGAGATCCTTCCGCAATAAATCCACATCTTTGAATTGAATACCGACGAAACCAGCATCAACGGCAGCCTCGACATTCCCCATCCTGTCATCAATAAAAACACAACACGACGGCTCGACATCTAATTGCTTCAAAATATCCCGGTAAAAATCAAGATCCGGCTTCCTCTTTCCCATTACGCACGAACAAAAAGTCCAAGACATGTAATTCGAGAGTTTTAGCTTCTCCTCAATTATTTCATACCAAATGGGATAATTAGTCGCAGTATGCATTTCGTATCCATTTTTCTTGAGATCAACAAGTAATCCTTCGACTCCTTCAATGTAGGAATATCCTCGTCTCATGCAGCTTTTGAGACCTTCTAAATCAATTATTCTTTCATCCTTAAAAAATATGCGACCCAACTCCTTCTCGTTAATGAGACCCTTCTCGAACTGAATCCATGCAGTAGGATGCTTGCACTCTAATAGCTCTTTCATCGACATCCCGAAGAAGGAAGTGACATCATGGTAAAAAGGGTCGCGGACAATTGTGTCCATTACGTCGAAAAGAAGTACGGGCGACCTTTTGCTGAGAGAGAGAGACATTTTCTTGGGAATAGTAGAATAATTGGTTGCCTGCGGTGGTGAAAATGAGTTTTGTATATTAACAATCGGAATACTACTATTAAATCTCCAAATTAACTTATGGGAGCCCATTCATTCGATTCAATTTTCCCCGCTACTAGTTGCACCTGTGGACACGTCAAACCAGTGAAAAGTGAAAACCCGTGTTGTAGGGACCGGACTAACGACCCGTAAAAAAAGTAATAAAGAGAGTTTATTAGAGGGTACAAAGTCAATTTGCGATCACTGACTTATGTCCAATAAGCTTACATGTTAGATTTGCCGATTCTTCCCACTTCACGAAGAGCAAATTGTATGTTTACAAAGCAAGCTTTTTGTCTTCAAAAACTGCAAAACACAAATATTCGACTAGAATTAGTTACGAAGTTGATTAAACAAATATTCGACTAGAATTATTCGACTAAAAATGACACAACCACAAAATCAACACATCGTCCTTTAGTGGCTATATGCAAAGCAACATATCTACCTTTTAAAGAGTATTTAAAAAAAAAAAATAAGAACACTCCTATCGGACGAACGAGATGAACGAAGTACCAATTGTGGATCTATTCCAACTCAATATAATAACTGGATGCGTCGAAAGAAAGTTTAGAATAAAACAAGAAGTACATTTCTTAGTCGAACACGAAACGAGAATCATTTTTATTAGTCATACTCGTGTACTATATTACACCCGAAAACCTCGACCATTCTCAAACAATTCATTGAGCTTCACACTCAATAGCAACAGCTAATTCTAATTGTTCAACAATGTTCACCAAAGCCGCAGACAGTTGACTTTAGAAAGAGGTCAAACCAATAAATTCCGGTTAAATTGAAAAATTCAAAAAATAGGAGTGAAATCAGGACTATAATGGGGATCTACATCACTAATCTGAAAACAAAATATTTTTCACCAAAAGGCAAAAACACCAGCAATCAAAATAACAATCCAAAAATAAAATAAAATAAAATTGAAGACTCAGACAATAAAGCGATGGATAATGTAATTTTGAATAATAGAGATTTTGAAGTGATGGATAGTGTAAGGTGACTAACCAGCCTCGGCGGCGGAGAAGTGGCTGAGTACGGCAGCGACGGTCGCACACTAAGGCCACGGCGACGGAGGAGTGGCTGAGTACAGCGGCGAACGGTTTTAAGGTGGAGGAATCGACGGTGGTGGGTGAATGAAATCTGAAGTGTGTAGAGAGATTAGAAGAAGAACCATAGAATTTCATCTGGATTGGAGCGGGTATATAGTTTGTAAATATAGCGGGTCGGGTCGGGTCGGGTCGGGTTTGTGGAGCGGAATTTGACATTCAAGCTCTTAAGTCCGACCCGCACCGTTTGGGTTTCTTTATTACAAAATTGCCTGTCAATTTAAAAGGTAAATTACAAGTACTCTGAGGTATGGTCAAATTATAAAAAGAACTCTCATGGTTGGATAATTATAATTACCTATCAATTATGAATTTTCTTACACGATCACTCTTATAGTGTCAAATTCAACATAATCTCTTACATTTCGTGGAATGTTTTCTAGTTTGTATTTTTTTTGTGCAAAAATGTAGTTTCTGATGCACCACAATCTGATATATACAAACCAAAAAACACTTATGCTGATCATCTTGCTTCAAAATGTGGAGCTCGAATGAGATAATACGGGTTCAAAATTGAGAATATTCGATATGATGTAGAAGATTCCAGTAAATTTGACACAACAATGTGGACGTGTAAGAAGATTTATAATTAATGGATGATTGTAATTACTCAAAAATGAGGGGGTTTTCGTAATTTGACCATACCTCAGGGGTGGTTGTAATTTACTCCAATTTAAAATGTCAGATTTGCGAAACCGGGTTTTCGGACTAACTGACGGGTTTATACTTTGTATATTAACCCCTATGAAGGGGTTGAAATTGGAACATAAATCCCGATTTTGCCAATCCTAATTTGAAAAGTCTCGATTTTGGAACAATATTTTTCAATTCGAATTCTGGAGTTTCGATTTCTGAATTTTTTCGATTTTTTTGGCAAATAATTGTAATACATGTTAGCTTTCAATTTTCGGAATATTTCAAAAAAAGATTACCAGAAATTTGGAATTTCTTAATTCTACCAATTCCAATTCCAATTCGAAAACTTTCGACTTTCGAACAAGTTTATTTCTGAAATTCCGATTTCTTATTTCTTTTGGAGCTAAATTGGAATTAGTTTTGCATATCCGGAAGAACAAAAAAGATTTTTTCTGAAAATTCTAATTCGGATCCAATATGTTCGATTTCCGCCCCTACCCATGGAAATTTGGAATTTCTAAATTTTGCCAATAACGATCCAAATATTTCCAACTTTGGAACAAGTTTCTTCATTCCAATTTTTTATTTTATCATTTTTTTTAACTTAATTGGATTTAGTTTTCTACTTTTGAAAAAACATTGAAAATTTTCTGAAAGTTCTAATTCCGATCATATCGATTAGATTTCCGCCCCTACCCCTAGCTCATAGGTATACCAAAAAAGACACTTATGTAAAAAGTTGGAGTGAAATGGAAAAATGAAGAGTGGGAAGTAGGATATAAAAGTAAATAATGAACATAAAAACATAAAATGATGCAAAATGTAGATCTCTATCGTTCATCTACATACAATATATATATATATATATATATATATATATATATATAAGTTTAGCCTATCTTTGGTGAAATGAAGTAACCGAAAAGGCTTCAACAGCAGCTTCGTCCATAATTGCTTTCTACCCCATTGAAGCAGAAAAAACTAACAATTACTTCTCTCGATTTGAAAACCGAAAAACAAAATCAAGAAAGTAGCATAGCTTATTATTATTATCTATAAGATTGCGAATCAGCAATGTAATTTACCTGCAACAGTGATGTGATCTTCCCTGGACAATCCTGATTCAAACAATATACATAATCGATTAATTCTATATAATAATAACGGAGGATTGTATTAATTTAACTATCTATTACAAATTCACGAACCTCGAATCGTTTCTCGACCCATGTTATCTCCTCCCAAGTATTTGATTCAAACGAGTTCCAGTCGTTCGGAGCTTGTATTGTTTCCACATGTTGTAATATCCTAAGACTATCTGCTAAATTTAACATAAATTAGTCTTCAATGCCAAAAAAAAAAAACAACAAACAAACACTAATATTATATAAATATATATATATATATATATATATATAAACAAAGTAAAAAAAATCCACGAAGTCACGTGCATAAATGCAAGAAACCGTGGATTTTAATGTCCAGTTTCTCGTATAGAAGTCGACAAACTACTGAGCTGATAGGCTCGAATTTCCACATGTACAAAAAAAAAGAAAAAAAAAAGAAAAAAGATGACGAACTCACTTGTGATGAATGCTTCAATCCACAATTCACGTTTCGACCACGAAGGCGCAACTTCTCGGAAAGGAATTCCGATCTTCAAGCATATGCTGCACATATTACGAACTTTTTGAATCATGGTAAAAAAAATTCGTATATACACTCTTTACATTCACAAATCCTTCATAACAACATATGACGACTATACACGAAACTCTATTATGTGTATTTTCGCTACATTCATTTTTGTGAAAATATCTGCTACAACTTTAGTACTTACTCTATAATCACTTGTCGAATAACTCCAGGAAGAACACCGTCACTCAAGGGAGCAGTCTGAATTTCGATGCTTCTCAAATTCGGTAATTCATTCTGCCCAAATGTGTTACTATCTTGATCTTTCTCCTACAAACGAATACTCGTCGAAGTTAATCTTACTATAATATTTGACAGGTAATTCGAGACAAAAAAACCTCAAAATCGAACACTGAAAACATTTCATCAAATGCATTTTCTCTCACCTTTCGACAAACAACGAAAAAGTTGGTCAAACATCCTTCCAAAATGCATTCGCCGTCGTTCGATAACAAAAGCTCGGTAACTGAAGGTGGCCTCAGCTTCTCCAAAGGCTTCCTTAGCCTACCACCTACAAAAGCTCTATCAAACAATCCCAAATGCATTTCGTATTTACCCATTCTAATTGCCTAACCAAACTTTCAAGAACGTTTATTAGCTAACGATACACATCACGAGAAAAAAAAAGGCTAAAATATCAACTTTCTATCAACAACAATACACTCGATAATCTCCTACAGTAGAACCTCATAAATTAATAACATCGCTTAAATAATAGTTTTTTCTGGTCCCAACTCGGTAAAAACCTACTAAATTATTCGTTCGATAATTTAATATTTCGCTAAATTAATAGAATTCTACTAGTCCCGATTGTATTAATTTATTGAGGTTTTACTTAAACCTCTATAAATTAATATAGTCAGGACCAGCAAAATTCTATTAATCTAGCGAAATGCAGATAAACCTCTATAAATTAATAGAGTCGGACCAGCAAAATTCTATTAATCTAGCGAAATGCAGATAAACCTCTATAAATTAATAGAGTCGGACCAGCAAAATTCTATTAATTTAGCGAAATATTAAATTATCGAACTAATAATTTTATACGTTTTTATCGAGTGGGGACCAAGAGAAATTATTATTTAAACGAGGTTATTAATTTATCGAGGTTCTACTGTATTAGATACGAAAAATTAGCCACAGCATTTTTTTTTACCTGACCCAATCGGAATACTTTGCGTTCGCAAAATCCCGACCACGACCGACCACCGCCAAACGTGCGGCGTTCTCTCGAAGGCCAAAAACAGGCAGAACATATCTACCTACATGTAAATACAAATCCAAACCCTCAGAAGTATCCCCCTCATCGAAACCACCCTCCGAAAGATCCAAATTCTCCGAATTGCCACTCAAAAGAGCAGTAATTGCCATTTCCTCCCCAAATCTCCTCTCGTTTACGACAAAAGGCATCGCTTTCCTCATGGAATCATCGACCAGAGAACGAATCGCCGAGTCCCACATCATTGCTCGGTTCGATAATTTCAAACCGGGGGTTTTCGATAGAAGTTTGGGATTGTGATTCAGCAGCAATTTGAATGAATTCGATAGCCGATCGAGATGTCTTTCCCAGAAGAGGAGTTCGGTGCCATTGTTGTGGGTGCGCGTGGTTGTATATGCACCTGAACACAAAAATCCGATCAATTGAACAAATCCTATAATTCAAATCTACCGTAGTTTCTGAAATGCTAAGGAATCGGAAATTGAACACATTTTTACCTGGGTGTGATTCGAGAAAAGCTGCCACTGAAGGAGTGTCAGCCGCAGGTAAAACGACGCCGTTTCTGAACAGAAATCTGTTGCCATGGGACATTTTTTTTTAGTGTATTGTTGTGCGCTTCTGAGGGAGGAAGGAGGGAGTTGCTATTTGCTCACCGGAAATGACTGTTTACAATACCAAAAAAAATACAATTACTAAAACACCCTTAATGGTAAAGACTAAAATAACCTTCGAATAAGAAAATTTGGAGGGTTTTTTTTTTTGCAAGGGTGGAAGAGAAGGGGCTTCGTGTGTAATTGGTGAAAAAAAAATCGGAAAATCAAAATCGTGTCGGAAATGAGAAGATTCCAAGTATGTTTAAGAAAAATTGGAAATCGTAACTTTTGGAATTCGAAATGGAAATAATGTTCTAGGATCGGCAGTATTCGGAACGGAATCGGTGAAATTCAAAAGTTTTCATTCTAATCTAAACATTGGCGGAAAATTGGCTGAAAATTTGATAGTGAACTTCTAGACATTGGCAACAAAAATTCAAAAAATCGAGTATTTGAACAAAATATGGCAACAAATTTTAGAAAAATTGCTCGAAATTCAGGGGTAGACTTATGATAATTGACGGTGAATTTGTGAAAATTAATAGTGAACTTCGACATGTCATAGTGCGTCAATACTATTATTGATAGTGTGCGCGCCCACTGTATTCTTAGAAACTTTAATAATAAGCTAATAAAAATGTGATGGTATTTGCAAAATACACGAGCGAGACAATTTTATCAAAATATACTAAGAAAATAAGTGTATTTTTTGGCTAATAGAATTATATTGAGTTTTAGCCAATTGTCCCAAAAAATAATAATAATAATAATAGTTAAGATAATAATTCTTTTTTGTTTTTTTTAAAGTGTAGAAAATAATTTAAGAATTTAGGAAATTTGGGTAAGATTAGAAAATAAATAAATAATAATAGTAATTGTGCACATCATTTATTGGCTGGGGAGAGAAATCGAACCAGAATCGTGTTTTCGTCAGCGTGCCCATTCATCTTTACACGTTTTTATTCGACAAAAGAACCGTCGCATTGCTTCCTACAGTTTCTTCCAGTTTGTGCTAAAATCGCTTTTGGAAATAAAAATCGCAACCGACTTCAGTTCAAACTTCACCACCAATATTTTTGAAAAAAAAAAAACCACAGTGAACCGTTGCTCCTGAAATGGATAAAACATCAATACAGAATCCTACACACCGATTCCGACCAATCGCCACCACCCTACAACCGGCGTCTCTCATATATAAATACAAATGCATGTATCTATCTATCAATCCGGCCACCACGAAAATCGAGAAATTAGAAAAATGGACAACGGCGGCGGCGACCAGTCTCTGTTCCCGGCGGAAAAATGCCCACAAGTCACCGACGAAGCATTCAACCTGTTTCACGCCATAGACAGAGAGCTCTACACCCGGTTGATACACAATCTGGGCCGTGACCCGGCCGGTTCGGTTCAAGTTATGGCCTTCTGGATATGGTTAGAGAGAGAAACTAACGACATGAATCTCATCAAGAGGATGCTCTCCCTTCCGCCGGCTCTCCTCAACGAAGCCGCCGACGAGACGGACACCTGTCTCAAGTGCGTCGAGACCGACGTGTTCCCCTTCGGGGAACATCATGCGAACGAGGTTTCCCTCCTGTCGGGCCTTCTCACCACCCCCATCGTCAACCTCCGCTTCCTCCACGACCACCGCATCGCGGTCCTCCGCGGTGTCACTAGAGTCATCAACACCGTCTGCTCCCGTGCCTTCAGCGACATCCTCCGCCCCACCTGGCGCGGCGGCGGTGGTGGTGGTGTTCGTGAAGTCGGGGAGTCGAGCAGGGATGCGGCGGCGGCGGCGCCGCTGATGATGCGGAGGATGTTGTTCCATCCTCCTCACTTGAACGTGCCGTTTGTGCCGCTTCCGCCGCCGCATGTTCTGACACCGGGATCCCACGGCGGGGGCCCTCCTCCTCCTCCGGGGTTGGTGGCGGCGGATGCCGTCGGGATACCGATTCACATGCTGGGGGCGGCGGGGAGTTTTCCGGTGTACGATTTGGCGGCGCAGAGGCAATTGATGGGCAGCGAACTGGGAGAAATGCTGAGCAGGAACTTGACTATAAATAGCCCCAGAGAAACCACTAACGCCGTCAACTTTAACGGAGGAGTAGCCGTCGGAAATGACGGAGAGGAAGAAGTGGGCCCGGATGACAGGACAATTTTCTTGACATTCTCTAAAGGGTACCCCATCACGGAGGATGAAGTTAGAGAATTCTTCACTAGGTAATTTATTAATTTTAAATAAATTACAAAATATTTTTATTTATTTTATTATTATATATTTAAAAAGAAGAAAAATAATTATATATAATTAAAAACAACACTGCAGGAGATTTGGGGATTTCATAGAGGATATGATAATGCAAGAAGTAGGGGAAGAGGAGCAAGTTCTATACGCGAGGATGGTGTCGAGATCAACGGCTGTGATCGAAGCAATCGTCAGAGGGAACAAAGCGAAGTACTCTATAAACGGAAAACACGTTTGGGCCCGAAAATATGTCAAAAAATCCACGTCGTCTTCGTCACCTCCAAGAGGTGATCATATTGCTAATTCTTCTTCGTCCGGACAAGCGGGTGCAGCAGTTGCCACCGGTTCTCCTTCGTCGCAATTTTCTTGATTTTTCGTGTGTGTTTTTAAATAATATTATGTGTATCGAACATACATGTAATCTTGGATATTGTTTGAGGTTGCTTTCTTTTTTTTTTTTTTTTTTTTTTTTTAAATTATTGTAATAATATAGTTTGCATAATTCTGTATTTTTAACAAGTTTGGAAACAGATATTACATTTTGAGGTCTTTGCAATACTGAATTTGTTACTACAACACCAATATTTGTTTAAATAAGTAAACTAGAATCAAATAAGCAGAGGATTATATTTTTGCATTTAACAGAATAAAAAAAATGTAGGGAATTGGAATGAAATTTCTGATTTTCATCAGTAAAGAATAAATTCAATTTGGAAGAACAATATTGAAAATTCCAATTTCTTTCTGATTTTACAATTTTTTTTTTCTATTTGATTGGATATATACATATGAGATCTCGTTTTTCAATCCAATTTTAACATATAATAAATAAGTGATTCCGAAATTTTCGATTTTTTTCCTAAACATTTCGAATATCAAAGTTATGTAAATTTTTATATTGCTGGAGAAGAATAACAAAAATGTAATTTCTAAATTTCCAATCCATTTTTTTCTTTTTCCTTTTTTTTTTAAATTGGAACAAGTTTTTTAATTCCAAGTTCCTAAATTTTGATTTTTCCGAATTTTGTGGACTCATTACCGGAAAAAAAATTCCAACAAATTTAATACAAAATGTAATTAAAGACACAAACATGCAATTAAACTAAATAATTAATTAATCTATTATTATTAATTTTAAAAAGTATGACAAAAGAAAAACGTAAAAAAAAAAAAATTAGCGGGAAAAAGAAGTGTTCTCTCTGTTTTAATTTCTCCCCTTTCTTTTTCTGCGAAACCCTAGAGACTGTCTCTAATTTTGTTTTGCGTTGAAATCGTGAAATTAAGCGCGCTACTTTCGCAGTACACTGGGCAGAATTACGAAGGTGAGTTTGTTTATTTTTTTTTTTTGCATATTGTTTTCTTCCGGTGAATTTTGGATGCTGAAGATCTATGTTTTGATTGGGGATTATTTTTTCTCCCGTTAAAAAAAATTTAGTAATTGATGCGCCAACTTAATTGAATTAATCATTGAGATTGAGTTTGAATTGAGTTGTTTTTTTTTTTTTTTTTTTTTTTTTTTTTTTATCATTTCGCTGAGTAGTTTATGTTTTTCTGCTATTGATATTTGAGAAAACATCATGCTGAGATTATCAAATTTTTGTTTGGCGATGTTTGTGTATTAATGAAGTCCCTGCTTTTGATTATGTGTATTACTATGACCCCTCGATATTTGTGACAAAGAAAATGTATAACTCGTTTCGAGCTTTTCCATTTATCCTTCTGACACCATTTTTTTTTAAATTATCTACAAATGTTATTTAACAAGTGAATGGCATGATAACCAGTTACTGATGGTAATACATACAAACAAGATGAAGAAAGAGAAACTTATGAATTCACGATACAATTTGAGAAACCAAATTCTTGCCCCTGCACGGCTAATTCTTTCCTTGTGGGTCGAATGGTTGAACATTTTCCTTCCTTTTCTTAATGGTTCCTTTTGTTTCAGATTCTATGACAGATCGTCCAGTGCACAGTGAGTACCATTCTGGAGATGCGTGGAGTGGATCTTTTGAATATGTTCAACTTCTCGGCGCATTGGACCATTTCTTCTAATCGGTTCGACAAATTGACGCGGCATGTCACCCAAACGGAGCTCTTTGAGTTGAGCGACGTTCTCAATGCCTAGTGGGATACGCCCCAAGTTCTGACATCGGCTTATTATCAGTTTCTGAAGGCACGATAATGCCCGATGCTCAATTCTGATTACTGTCAGCTCTTCCATTTGATCAAAATCCAGTATCTTTAGCTTCGGAAATCGTCCAACAAGAAAATCTAACCGGTCTCCTTTGTAGGCATCTAGCAGCTGGAGCTCCAGCAAACTGGGAAGTTCCCCAAGAATTGTGATGGGGTTGTTGTCTTGTCTCAGCCTAGACCACTTGAGACGTATTCTAACCAGGTCATGAAGTTTCGAGATCCACTGTGGCATCTTCTCCAAGCGCCCTTTCAAATACAAACGCTGAAGGAGTGGAGGAGGGTTGTCGATTCCTTGAATGTGTAGAACTTCCTCCCTGTGTAGTGATGTCATATTCAAGGAATAAAGATCCTTTAAAATTTGAATGGCCTCGCACAGAATCGGACCACTGTTACTTGGTAAATCAATAATCCCTAGCTTCCTAAGCTCCTTCATTTTTGTCAACTCCCGAATCAGTTTGTGATCCGCCCTTACAAATGACAGCTTCTGCAGATTAGTTAGTTTGCTGATTTCTGTTGATACATTGAATCCAATCACTGCATCGAAGGAAAGATAACCATTAAAATTATAGCGGCAAATAAGCAAGTGTCTGAGTTCTGCCAGCTTAGTCAGCGTGTTTGGCACTGCTGTCACAAACGTATGTTTGAGATTTAAGGTCTCGAGGTGCTGCAATCGACCAATGGACGAAGGGATCAACTTGATTCTTGTGTTGCTCAAGCACAAATACTTCAGTAGTAAAAGCTCATCAATTCCGTTAGGAAACGAGTCCACAGATGCACCATCCAAATGCAATATTTTCAGTAGCTTGAATCCGGAACTAATGCGTATTGCGGTCTTGGTGTTCAGGCATGCGAACAAGGTACGAAGATGCCACATGTCTTTGTTTGCCATAGTGAATTCAGTGTTCTGAATTGATAGTCTCCGAGTCTGCTCTGAAATCTCACACCTGTGATTTGTCCAAATTGTACAAAATTTCTCAGTTTCTGATTTGGAGAGAGCAATCTTGTGCATAAGGGTATGAACTCGGCAAGTTTGTGGCCTTCCATCAAAGTCCAGTTCACCCGCCTGCATTAAGTTCCTCTCTATGAGCTCTTGGAGGTACTCTTCTGCGATATCTTCGACTTGTTTGCCATTTGTTGTTGGTATGAAACCTTCAGCTATCCACAACCTAATCAATGTTCTACGCTTCACCAAGTAATACTCTCCAAACATACTCATGTATAGAAAGCAACATTTTAGATTGTATGGCAAATCATCATAACTCAACAGCAGTAGTCGTCCGATGCTTGATAGTTGGCCCGAAGCGACCTCTACTTGAAGACTATCATGTAGTTTTTTCAGCTCAGATTCACTTTTCTCTCTCGACAAAACTTTTCCAATTTCAATGATCCCAAGTGGCAGCCCTTCACATTTTCCCAAGAGTTTGTTAACCCACAAACTCTGTCCTTTTGCTGAAGGAAACACGCCACTTTGCGGGATAGATCTTCTTCGGAAAAGTTCTCGAGCCTTTCCTAAAGGTAATGCTTGGATCCTGTGGACATCGACCCAACTTTCTCTACAAGAAGAAGCTATATTACCTCTCCTTGTGGTGATTATAACTCTACTGCAGTTATTTCTAGGTAACACATACTTAACGCCATCCCAAACTTCTGTAGTCCACAGATCGTCAAAAATTATAAGGTACCTTTTGTCTTGCAGATAGTTATTCAGCGTGCTGGCTAGATCCTGGAGTGCTTGAGAAGGATTCACGGAATGCTGAGCTGTTTTGTTGCATAGTTTGCTTAGCATGATGGAGAGGAGTTCTTCACTGCTCACAGACTTTGAAGCAGTGAGCCAAACATGGCAGTCAAAGTCAGTCTTGAGCTGATCGTATACCAGTTTGACGAGCGCAGTTTTGCCGGACCCACCCATTCCCACAACAAACATCACCTTGTAAGCCCGTTCAAGATCAAGTACCCAAGAAGCCAGTTCTTCTCTTTGTTTCTCAACACCCACAATTTCACCTTCTGGGGTGTACAAAGGAGCAATACCTGATTCACGATGAGCACTTGAAGTTGAAGCAGGATGAGGAGAAACTGTTTTTTCATTTGAAGTCCTCATATCTTTGATGCTTGTGATGTTTGCCTCAATCTCTTTTATCAAGGAGCCGATAGAATGATTTCCTATTCCTGACCATACGGCGATACTCCAGTGGGTGTTTTGATGGGAAATTTGATATGCTCTCATATCAAGAACATCCTCAATCTCATAAGTTACACCCTGAAGAAGTCGAATCCACTGCTGGATTTGGTTACTCTGCTCTCTCTGGGCGTCCAAGTCTTTCAGAATTGCTGTTGCCATCGACAACTCGCTATTCAACCTTTTGATTCCTACCTTGACGTCATCAGACAAGCTCAATTCCTTAGACAACCAATTGTCGCTTTTTTGAAGTAGAAAGGTGGCTGCAGCCTCGGCCATCTCTCTCTGTTTTGGAGTCTAATTATCTCAAACTGGCAATGGCAGATTTTGAAGGCTAAAGAGACAAAATACTTGGTAAGAAATATCCCACAGGTAAGTTTCGTTCATTCAGATCATTTCCATCATGATAGTAAAGTGTTTTTCATTCATTTTTCAAGACTCGTTCATTTTACTTATTTTTTTATTAGATGGGATATGAAGGAAAGAGGGACTAGTCGTATTAAACTCTAATTTTCGTGAAATGGTGTGTACTAAATCTTGATTTTTACGCGTTCCATTGTGTGAAAGGCTTCAAGTTGTTGATGAGTTGGTAATTTGAACAAGGAATTTGGTATTATATTACCGATTTTGTTATGAGTAGGTTTTTTATTGAATAAAAGAGAAAGACTTGATCAGATTTCAAGTATTTTTCTTTAACATATCGATGCCCACCTGCATAGATGATTTATAAATTAGAGGCTTTGAGATAACTTTTATCATTGGCTATCACATCAACATGCTACACTCGGTCTCTGCTACCAAGTTGCATACATTAATTAAAAAAAAAACAGTCAAACCTTTTTGCATATATGGAAAGGGCAGCTTAGTTTCATTTCCTTTTTTTATTTATTGCAATGCAGTTGTTTGGAATCCAAATAATTGAGATTCTCATGAATAACAAAATACAATTTTATCAAATGAATAATAAAATTACATGGTTAAAAGTGAGATTGTTAGTGTACTATCGTTGATTATTTGAACAAAACTTATGTCTCAAAGTCTGTTTTAGTTATGGTAAACGGAATAGCTCTTTAGCTATCGTGTTATTTTATTTAACTAGTAAATTTTGTATGTATTGAGTTGGATAAGTGAATTAGCTATCAATCATTTACAATTGCATTGCTTGGCAATGTAAACAATAAACCATGCCAGTTCGCACTTTGTGACTCGAGTCAAGTTTTATTTAATTCAGTCTTCTTTAAGTACGTTTCTCCGTCACCGATGATGCAAATATAGCAATGGCAGAATGGAATGGAAGGAAGGAATATTATTGGCTAGCATTGAAACTACTGCATTCTTCTAAAAATTATTGGAAGATACAATATTTGCTACGAAACATCCAGAGGTAAGTATCTGTCTTGTTTCTAGCTGTCTTGGAACAAAAATACGCAGTCAATTTATTAGGAGGTTTCGGGCTTAAATGAATTGTGAAATTACCCTGTATGGTGAATTTTAAATGTACTTGAGCGAAATCAGACGGATCTGATTGGAAGTAGCATCTGAATTTCTTTTGAAAGTGAAAAACTGACCTCAATTTTGTTCAAGAAACTTTTGGAAAAATCGGAAATTGGAATTAAAAGACTTGTTCCAAAATCATTTTTTTAGGGTAAATTACAACCACCCTCCTGTGGTATGCTCAAATTACAAAAAAAGTATTATCTTATTTTTCCCTCAGCCTTTATTGATAAAAGTCAAATCTGTTGGATTCTTAGTATTATCTCGGATCATTAGTGCTCGTTGCATATCATGTTTGATTACATATAAAACTATTTGAAAAGATCAAAACAGGTAATGAACTAATGTTATTTAACAAGTGAATGGCATGATAACTAGTTACTGATGGTAATACCGACAAACAAGATGAGACTAACGATGAAGAAAGATACACTTATGAGTTCACAATACAACTCGAGAAACCAAAGTTTTGCCCCTGCATGGCTAATTCTTTTATCGTGGGTCGAATGCTTGAACCTCTTCCTTCCTTTTCTTAATGGTTCCTTTTGTTTCGGATTCTATGACAGATCTTCCGGTGGCCACTGATGACCATTCTGGAGATGCTTGTAGGAGATCTTTTGAATACGTTGAACAAGTCGGCGCATTTGACCATTTCTCCTAATCGGATCGACAAAATGAGGCGGCATGTCACCCAAATGGAGCTCGTTGAGTTGAGCGACGTTCTCAACGCCTAGTGGGATACGCCCCAAGTTCTGACATCGGCTTATTATGAGTTTCTGAAGGCACGGTAATGCCCAATTCTCAATTGTGATTACTGTCAGCTCTTTCATTTGATCGAACTCTAGTACTTTTAGCTTCTGAAACCTTCCAGCTTCGAAATCTAACTGGACTCCTGTGTAGGCATCTAGCAGCTGGAGCTCCAGCAGATTGGGAAGTTTCCCAAGAATTGTGATGGGGTTGTTGTCTTGTCTCAGCCTAGACCACTTGAGACGTATTCTAACCAGGTCATGAAGTTTCGAGATCCACTGTGGCATCTTCTCCAACTGCCCTTTCAAATACAAACGTTGAAGTGGAGGAGGGTTGCCGATTACTTGAATGTTTAGAACTTCCTCCCTGTGTAGTGATGTCATGTTCAAGGAATGAAGATTCGTTAACATTTGAATGACTTTGCACAGAGTCGGACCACTGTTACTTGGTAAATCAATAATCCCTAGCTTCCTAAGCTCCGTCAGATAACGCAACTCATGAATCATTTTGTGATCACTATCCGCCCTTACAAATGATAGCTTCTGCAGATTAGTTAATTTTCTTACTTCTGTTGGTACCTTGAATCCGTTCACCGCACCAAAAGAAACATACCCGTTGATATTGTAGCGGCATATAAGCAAGTGTCGGAGTTCTGTCAGATTAGTCAATGTGTCCGGCACTGATGTCACGAATGTCTGCTTGAGATTTAAGGTCTCGAGGTGCTGCAATCGACCAATGGACACGGGGACCATCTTGATTCTTGTGTTGCTCAAGCACAAATACTTCAGTAGTAAGAGATCTTCAATTCCTTTAGGAAATGTGTCCACGGATGCACCGTCCAAATGCAGTGTTTTCAGTAGCTTCAAGCTGGAACTAATGTGTGATGCGATCTTCAGGCCAATGCTTGATGTGAATAAAGTACGAGCATGACACAGGTTTTTGTTTGGCATGTTGAATTCAGTGTTCTGGATTGACAGTCTCCGAGTCTTGTCTGGAATCTTACCTTTGGCATTTAGCCAAATTGTACAGAAATTCTCGGCTTCTGATTTAGAGAGAGCAATCTTGTGCATAAGGCTATGGAGTCGGCAAGTTTGTGGTCTTCCAGCAAAGTCCAGTTCGCCTGCCTGTATTAAGTTCCTCTGTATGAGCTCTTGGAGGTACTCTTCTCCAATATCTTCGACTTGTTTGTCATTCTCTCTCCCTACAAAACCTTCGGCTATCCACAATCTAATCAATGTTCTTCGCTTCACCAAGTAACACTCTGGAAACATACTCATGTACAGAAAGCAGCACTTTAGACGGTCCGGCAAATCATCATAACTCAACAGCAATGCCCTTCTAATGCTTGACAGTTGGCCTGAAGCGAGCTCTGTGCGTAGAGTATCATGTACTTTTCTAAACTCAGATTCACTTTTCTCTTTGGCGTACAAAAGTTTTCCAATTTCAATGATCCCAATTGGCAGCCCTTCACATTTTCTCAAGAGGTTTTCAAACCACAAACACTGTCTTGGTTCTGAAGGAAGCGCGCCACATTTTCTTTGGAAGAGATCTCGAGCCTTTTCCAAAGGCAAAGCTTGGATGTTGTAGACTTCGACAAAGTTTTCTCTACAGCTGGAAGAAGCTATATCGCCTCTTCTTGTAGTGATTATAACTCTGCTGCAATTACCTCTAGGTAATGCACACCTGACATCATTCCAAACTTTTGTAGTCCATAGATCATCAATAATTATAAGGTACCTTTTGTCGTGCAGATAATTTTTCAGCATGTTGACAAGATCCTCGAGGGCTTGAGAAGAATTCACGGGATACTGAGCTGCTTCATTGCGTAATTTATTTGACATGATGGAGAGGAGTTCTAGGCTGTTCATAGACATTGAAGCAGTGAGCCAAACATGGCAATCAAAGTCGGTCTTGAGCTGATCGTACACCAGTTTGACGAGCGCAGTTTTGCCGGACCCACCCATCCCGACAACAAACTTCACCTTGCAAGCACGTTCAGAATCGAGTATCCAAGAAGTCATTTCTTCTTTTGGTTCCTCGACACCTACAATTTCATCTCCTGGAGTGTCCTCGGTAGCAATTTCTGCCTGTTGATAACTTGGAATTGAAGCAGGATGAGAGGAACGTCTATTTTGATAATCAGCCCTCTTGTCAGTGATTCTTTTAAGGTTTGCCTCGGTCTCGTTTATAAATGCGGCGATGGAATGCATTCCTATTCTTGATCCTCTGTCATACCATGGGGAGTTTTGATGGGAATTTTGATATGCTCTCATATCAAGAACATCCTCAATGTCATAGATCACACCCCGAAAAAGGCGAATCAACTCCTGGGTTTGGTTATCCTGCTCTCTTTCGGTATCCATATCTTTGAGAATTGCTTTCGTCATCGGCAGGTCGGTCTGCAACCTCTCGATTCCTTCCTTAACTTTATCGGACAAGGTCTGTTAGAATTTATTTCGTGTAGATATAAATTATTTGTGTCAGATTCAGTTTTTCGTTACTGTTGCGTGAAGTGTTGCAACAGTTCGTGAAGCAGTTCGTAAAAACAGAAATAAACGAGACACAAATTTTAATGTGGTTCGGATACAACTGTACCCTACATCCACGGGGACCTGCAAATAAAATTTACTAATTTTTAGTTTTACGAATACAATAATAGGACTTAATCAAAATACAAAGACTCCCTCTTTGTTGACGCCGTTCTTGTATACTACGCTGAATTATAAATCTTCAATTTGCAGCACGTCCCTTGCTCCGCACGGTTGAACTCCCTTCAACGCTGATTTCTTCAGTCGGCGGATCGATCTCCTCCCGAGATCTGTTTAAGCCCCTCTCCCGAAGAACCGGTCTTCTTTTTGTATAGAAGAAGCAAACTTGTGATACTCGTTGAATCTTGGTGTCTTCACCACAAAGCCTTGAAGCCGATATATTTTTTATGAAAATCACGTATCACGATGGAGCAATAAAAACGAGAGGAAAAAAATATTTCTCTGAAATCTTCTCTCGATAGAAAAACTCCGGAAGAGCAACAAAGAAAAGAGAATTATTTTTCTCTCCAAAAAGCCGCGCACAATCACGTTCTGATGTCTTCCTTTTTATACGTGATTGAATCTTCCTATACAAGAAATAAAGAAACCCATTAGGTTTTATTGTTAGACGTACAAAGAAGAGTTTTTAATAGAAAAGAAATATTAGCCCACTACTAATGAATACTTAATTCCCATAAAATATAAAATACCAATGAAATAAAATCCATTAGGTTAGGGATTCTTATTCACGTAAGGAAAAGGATTTGTATAACAAAGGAAGGTCTTAGTCATAGAAATTCCTTGTTAACACATCACTTTATGTAATTAAATAAATTAATGACAAAATAAGAGTTTAAAGCATTAAGGAAACTTCCCTAGCTTTAGACACACGTTTTTCACACACGTGCTGAAAAACCGAAATTAGAATCCTCTCGGATTCTAACAATCTCCCCCTTTGTCATCTATTTATTATAATCAAGTCCTCCCCTTAATCAAATACCTGAGAAAATAAAACAATCAGATGATAGACGGAAGCAATAAAACAAAGATCATTATCAACTCTTTCTACAACAAGAGTGGCATCAACTGCTGCAATAGTAAGTGCCACAGTTTCAGCAACTGTTCCCACAGTAGTGACTTCGGCAGGTGGTTCACAACGGAGTCAGCTCCCCCTGCATGTGTATCTTACTCTGTGAATGATCTTTAGGCAGCTCCTCTTGTAAATGCATTCATTCTTCCCCTTTGCTTACTCGGCTTGATACACTTGGAAGGCGGTGGATGACAACGTGGTAAATTATCCACGTGATAAAAAAAAAACTCAGCAAATAATGTCTGCATTAGCACCCCGTGTTGTGGACTTAGAATCCCACCGCGATTCTAACACTCTCCCCCTTTGGCATTGATTGGTCAGAACATTTACTCCCCCTAAATATATGATACATGCATGAACAAGGGTTAGCAAATTCAGAATAACATCTGCACATATAAACTGTTGCAACAGTTTATCAAACAGTTTAAGCTCTTAGCAAAAACAGCTTAGGAAAGCATATAGGTAAAATTGTTCAATTAAGCAGGGAACAACAAAAAAAATGCAGTAGCAGAATCAACTTCCCTTTACAATGAATTCCTCCTTAAATGACCTCCTCCTTGAATGACCTCCTATTTTTTTTATTGTTCCAAAAACTGTCGGATGAACTGTCTCAACAGTTGTCTGAACTCCCCATGTATTCCAGTACTGTTCCAGCAATTGTTTAGTGCATTGTGGCAACAGTTGTTTGAACTCCCCCTGTGTTCATGCCAACTTTACTGTTCTTTTTCTTTTCTCCCCCTTTCTGGGCAATCACCATGCATAGATAAATTAACATGGACTAATGATCTTGATGTGTCGAGCAATCTGTTCAAACACTTAACAAAAAGATCAAACGAAGAGAGAATTTTGAAAGTAAGTAAGAAGAATCACCATACATGACGTGCACACAAAATCACAAACTCACAACTCAATACCACACGATAATTGCAATGCGAAAATCAAAGGATAGTGATATCAAATCCAACATTAAATAACAAAGACTACAGACTTTGCCAAACTTCCTAAGAAACGTGGAGATGAGAGGAGTAAACTCAATAGATCCGGCTGCAACAAAAAAATAAATTTAACCGGCACATAAACAAAAATCCCGTCTCTCTTTCTCTCTCTCTCTCTTTTTTTTTTTTTTTTTTTTTAAATAATGCCTAATGCAAGACAAGAAGTAAACATGAGAAATAAACATGAGTGAAGAGACATATGTGAATAGGATACAACATGGGCTAACAAAACATATGGGATTTATCTTCACATTCACGATAAATGCAATCCCCAAAAATCCGACTGCCAATGCAACCAATAAATTTAATAATCCCAAGTCAAACACAAAGATGCTCTTATTAGGTAGCGTACACACACGTCTAATGGTAGCTTTTTCTCATGAAAAATAGAGCAATTAAAAGGAACGAGATTATGGTGGTCGTGCAATGTGTAGTCCCCTGGGCTTTCTAATTGAGCCTTGTAGTGAGTGTTCGGTCAAGTGGTTTACTAGCTCGATTCAACTAGGCTTCGAACTATTCACTGACCATATGTATAATTTATATTGGTCGTGCAATGTGTAGTCCCCTGGGCTTTCTAATTGGGCCATGTAGCGAGCTTTCGGCCACGTGATTTACTGACTCGACTCAAAAAGGCTTCGAACTATTCACTGACCAAATGGTTGTAGATATATATATTAGTAACAGTAGTTCAAGAGAGCTTTCATTCATTAAAAGAGGCAGATTTTCCCTATAAAAACATCCAACCATGACAAGACTATTCAGATAAATAAATAAGTTGGAGCCTTTTAAGTAATCATTTTGGGAATTGGTGAAGTTCTACCCCCACAAAGTTTAGAAGAACACGAAGTATCAAATTCACATTTGTCTCAATCATATGCAGTATGCTTAATGCAGGTCCTATATGAGATGCAAAAACATATGAAGTGTCCTACCACTAAAAGTTGCAAGTCTGGACACACAGACTGTTGCAACAGTTCATGCAACTGCATCAGATTAAACAACATAAATTCCCAGCGATTTTCGCAAGGAAACAAATTTCTGTGCATCAAGGGTTTTTGCAAAAGCATCAGTTAATTCATTCTCCGTTGCACCATAATCAATTGAGACAACCCCCTTTTCGACCAAGCCCCTTATGAAAAGATGACAAATATCAGTAAGTTTAGTTCTCGAATGCTGAATTGGATTCATAAACTTATTTTTCGCATACAAATTATCACAATTCAGATTACCAAGTTTTTTATTCCCCAAACTAGCTTTGTCACAAGAACTGTTGGAACAGTTAGTACTATCATCAGATGAGTTTAAAGAAGTAATGGCAGATAAACAATTAAGATCAGACTTCTTTACCCAGATTTTTTGTTGAGTTTTATTCACTAAATCAACCTTTATCTTGGGTTTTTGAGACGACACAAAAGTGTGATCAATTTTAGCGGAAAGTGGTGAGCGGGCCATTATTCTTTTAACCATTTTCAAGTACTTAAAACACCTGGGTCGTATATGACCAGGAACATGACAAAAATGACAGGTAGGAACAAAAACTTTTCTTTGAAATGGCTGTGTTGGTGCAACTGTCGCAACAGTCTGTGAAACAGTGGATTGCTTAACAAAATTGATTTTTCTTTTAGGATTTTCTTTCTGTTTCGATGCACCAGTAGATAGCTGGTTACCCCCTATACCTATACGACAGTAGTTCGGCTGATTTTTGTTCAAAATTTCATTCAAAGTTACTCTACCAGTATTAAACTTAGAAATAACATCTTGGGTTTGAGCAAATTTAGCCTGCAAGCTATCTATTTCTCTACTAGAAGAAATAACATTTTGTTCAAGAGTAGAAATTCTTACCTTCAACACTTTATTTTCCTCTATGAGAACATGCTTATCATTTTCAAGGCGCTTATTTACCTCAGATACTTCAAGCCACTTCCGGTACATTTTTTTATATACATCTTTCACCTCTTCAAGGGTTGGCTCTTCATCATCACTACTGCTCTCAGATTCACCTGCAAAATTAAATGATGAAGTCAGACTATTGTCCTTATTTAAAGATAATTCATCATACCTGAAATCTGTCGGACAGACTGTTGCAACAGTTCCCTCGGTTCTGCTCATCGAAGTAGTACCACTGAATGCCATAAAGTTAGTGGTTTGATCTCCTTTGTTGTTCTCATCCTCATCACTGTCCTCTTTATCACTCCAAACAGTGGTGAGTGACATCTTATTTTTCTTCAAAGTGTTCGCACACTCGGCCTGAATATGTCCAAAACCCCCACACTCTCGACATTGTTTTCTCCTAGACTTTGCATCACCAAAATAACCATTATTAGAAAACTTTTTAAATTTGTTAGGGTTAACAGACTTACCTGATTGAGAGGAATTTTCTCTATTTTCGATTTTTTTACGCAGGCTTTCGAGGTTATTTGACATAATTGCTAAGGATTCTTCAACATCAATGTCACACTCATGAAATGTTTGGCCTTGTGAGATGCCATGGGAAGCTTCAGCTTGGAATGCCACATTCTTCACCTTTTTCTTTTCTCGAATATTTGCTCTAAAATTCATTTCTTGGGTTTGCAGTTTACCCATGAGTTCATCTAGCTTTAGCGTATTGATATCTCTCACTTCTTCGATTGCTGCAACTCTGTAAGCGAATCTTTCTGGTAATGAACGTAGTGCCTTTCTTACCAACTTTGTTTCCGAGTATTGTTCACCTAGTGCATACGATTCATTTGAAATATCACACAGCTTAGCGTGGAAATCAGCAATCGTCTCGTCCTCCTCCATATGAAGACTCTCAAATTTCGTGGCTAGCATCTGCAGCTTAGATGTTTTAACAGTTGATGTGCCTTCATACGTCACTTGTAGGATCTCCCATGCTTTTTTTGCTGATTCACACGATGCTATCAATTTGAACTGATTGTCACCAACGCCATTGAAAATTGAGTTTATCGCCCTTGAGTTGTAATTGGCAAGTAATATCTCTTCATTAGTCCATGCTTCTTCTGGTTTTACCGTTTGCATACCATCCGTTCCTTTAGCCATGGGCGGGGTCCAACCAGTCACGATAGCACGCCAAGCTCGTTCATCAACGGACTTGATGAACATCTTCATCTTCGATTTCCAGTAAGAGTAATTTGTTCCATCCAAGATAGGTGGTCGTACTGTAGACGCTCCTTCACGATGAAGCATATCTGCACAAAACAATTTAAAAAATTAAATCCCAAAATCTCACTAAGTGTATCTAGTGACAGGCTTTGATACCAATTGTTAGAATTTATTTCGTGTAGATATAAATTATTTGTGTCAGATTCAGTTTTTCGTTACTGTTGCGTGAAGTGTTGCAACAGTTCGTGAAGCAGTTCGTAAAAACAGAAATAAACGAGACACAAATTTTAATGTGGTTCGGATACAACTGTACCCTACATCCACGGGGACCTGCAAATAAAATTTACTAATTTTTAGTTTTACGAATACAATAATAGGACTTAATCAAAATACAAAGACTCCCTCTTTGTTGACGCCGTTCTTGTATACTACGCTGAATTATAAATCTTCAATTTGCAGCACGTCCCTTGCTCCGCACGGTTGAACTCCCTTCAACGCTGATTTCTTCAGTCGGCGGATCGATCTCCTCCCGAGATCTGTTTAAGCCCCTCTCCCGAAGAACCGGTCTTCTTTTTGTATAGAAGAAGCAAACTTGTGATACTCGTTGAATCTTGGTGTCTTCACCACAAAGCCTTGAAGCCGATATATTTTCTATGAAAATCACGTATCACGACGGAGCAATAAAAACGAGAGGAAAAAAATATTTCTCTGAAATCTTCTCTCGATAGAAAAACTCCAGAAGAGCAACAAAGAAAAGAGAATTATTTTTCTCTCCAAAAAGCCGCGCACAATCACGTTCTGATGTCTTCCTTTTTATACGTGATTGAATCTTCCTATACAAGAAATAAAGAAACCCATTAGGTTTTATTGTTAGACGTACAAAGAAGAGTTTTTAATAGAAAAGAAATATTAGCCCACTACTAATGAATACTTAATTCCCATAAAATATAAAATACCAATGAAATAAAATCCATTAGGTTAGGGATTCTTATTCACGTAAGGAAAAGGATTTGTATAACAAAGGAAGGTCTTAGTCATAGAAATTCCTTGTTAACACATCACTTTATGTAATTAAATAAATTAATGACAAAATAAGAGTTTAAAGCATTAAGGAAACTTCCCTAGCTTTAGACACACGTTTTTCACACACGTGCTGAAAAACCGAAATTAGAATCCTCTCGGATTCTAACAAGGTCCATTCTTTAGTCAACCAATTGTCTGTTTTTTCGATTAAATAGGTGGCTGCGGCCTCGGCCATCTCTCTATTTGGAGTCTAATATCTCAAATAGCAATGGTAGATTTGAAGGCTAAAGAGACAATACTTGGTAAGAAATATCACTTTTACTTATTCTTTTATGAAATGGGAGATCAAGGAAAGAACGACTAGTCGTATTAAACTTGAATTTTCATGGGTACTAAATCTTGCTCTTTCTAGGCATTCCGTTGTTTGAACAAGCAAATTGGGATTATATTACTGAGTTTGTTATGAGTAGGTTATTGTTTATTGAATAAAAGAGAAAGACCTGATCAGATTTGAAGTCTTTTGATTTAACATATCGATGCTCACCTACTTAGATGATTTAAAAATTAGAGACCTGCTGAAAGAAGACAATTATTGGCTTTAAGATAACTTTTATCATTGGCCTATCACATCAACATGCTACACTGGTCTTGCTAACAAGTTGCATACATTATTTAAAAATAATTTCATTTCCTTTCTTTATTTTATTGCACTGCAGTTGTTCGGATGAATACAAATAATTGAGATTCTCATGAATAACAAAATGCAATTTGATTAAATGAATAATAAAATTACGTAGATAAAAGTGAGGTTGTTTAAAGGCAAGTTGATGATAATTTGGTGGTCGGGCTTGGTTAGTAATTTTTGGAATTGTATAATTGAGTTTGTCATGAACAGATTTTGTTATCGAATAAAAGAGAGAGACTTTATCAAAATTGGAAGTCTTTGCCACTTGCATGAAATTATATGCAGAGTTGTCAAAATGGGACAAATAGAGGCTTTATGAAATGGTATTGGTGTAGGCCAACAAACAAGTTGCATACGTTATTCCAATTAATTAGGGGATTAATTTCCATATTGTATGAAATTATTGAGAGAGGTGTAGATTTCGACAGTTTTCCACTTATTTGGAACAAAAATAGGGAGTCGATTTATTTGGAGGTTTTGGGCTTAAATGAATTTTGAAATTACCCTGTATGGTGAATTTTAAATGTACTTGGGCGAAATCAGACGGATCTGATTGGAAGTAGCATCTGGATTTCTTTTGAAAATGAAAAACTGATCTCAATTTTGTTCAAGAAACATTTGGAAAAATCGGAAATTGGAATGAAAAGACTTGTTCCAAAATCATTTTTTTTATCAAACAGAAATTTGAAATTTCATTTCTTTTATTCACATGTAATACTAATATTGATACTATAAGTGTAATTGTTGGAGTCATTTTCCGAAAGTAAAATCGAAACGAAAATTGAAATATCATTTATATTGCACTACGATCCAAAAGAAAATCAGAAATTTTGAAAATCGAGTTTCTTTTGATTCAAAATGAAAAACACTGCTTTAATATTTAAAAAATTCGAATCACAAATCTACTGAGTCGAGAACTTCGTTTCAATTTTCAGCTCCTAATCTCACCAATTCAACCGTCTCGGACTGTAATTTAACACAGCTGTCTTGAAACTTGTTCCCCTTTCTATAAAGATTCTTCACTAATCCATACCAATTTCAGATTCTATGACAGATCTTCCAATGCACCGTGATGATTCCTGGAGTCGATCTTTTGAATATGTTGAACAAGTTGTCGCATTGAACCATTTCTTTTAAGCGGTTCGATAAAATGAGGCGGCATGTGACCCAAATGGAGCTCTTTGAGTTGAGTGACGTTCTCAATGCCTACTGGGATATGCCTCAACCTCTGACATCGGCTTATTATGAGTTTCTCAAGGCACGGTAATGCCTCCTCGTCAATAATGATTACTGTCAGCTCTTTCATTTGATCGAACTCTAGTACTTTTAGCTTCAGAAACGTTCCAACTTCGAAATCTAACTGGACTCCTGTGTAGGCATCTAGCAACTGGAGCTCCAACAGATTAGGAAGTTCCCCGAGAATTGTGATGGGATTGTTGTCTTGTCTCAGCCTAGACTGCTTAAGACGTAGTCTAACAAGGTCATGAAGTTTGGAGATCCAGCGTGGCATCTTCTCCAAGTGCCCTTTCAAATACAAACGTTGAAGGAGTTGAGGCGGGTTGTTGATTTCTTGAATTTTTAGAGTTTCTTCCCTCTTCAGTGACGTCATACTCAAGGAATGAAGATTCCTTAACGATTGAATGACTTGGCACAGAATCGGACCACTGTCTCTTGGTAAATCAATAATCGCTAGCTTCCTGAGCTCCTTCAGATTTCGCAACTCCTGAATCACTCTGTCATCACTATCTGCCCGTACAAATGATAGCTTTTGCAGATGAGTTAATTTGCTTATTTCGGTTGGTACTTTGAATCCATTCACCTCATCGAGGAGCTGCAAACGATCATAATTGTAACGGCAAATTAGCAAGTGTCGGAGTTCTGTCAGATTAGTCAATGTGTCCGGCACTGATGTCACAAATGTTTGCTTGAGATTTAAGGTCTCGAGGTGCTGCAATCGACCAATGGACACAGGGACCATCTTGATTCTTGTGTTGCTCAAGCACAAATACTTCAGTAGTAAGAGCTTTTCGATTCCTTTAGGAAATGTGTCCACGGATGCACCGTCCAAATGCAGTGTTTTCAGTAGCTTCAAGCTGGAACCAATGCGTGGTGCCGTCTTCAGACAAAAGCTTGATGTGAATAAGGTACGAGGGAAACATGGCATTTCGATTCGCATATCGAATTCGGTGCTCTGGACTGACAGTCTTCGCGTCTTCTTTGAAATATCACCTTTAGGATCTTTCCAAACCGTACAGAAATTCTCATCTGCTGATTTAGAAAGAGCAATCTTGTGCATAAGGCTATGGAGTCGGCAAGTTTGCGGCCTTCCATCAAAGTCCGATTCACTTGCCTGTATTAAGTTCCTCTCCATGAGCTCTTCGAGGTACTTTTCTCCAATATCTTCGACTTCTTTGCCATTCTCTTTCTCTACAAGACCTTCGGCTATCCACAATCTAATCAATGTTCTTCGCTTCACAGAGTAATCGTCCGGAAACATGGTCATGTACAGAAAGCAGAATTTAAGATGGTCCGGCAAATCATCGTAACTCAACATCAGTGCCCTTCTAATGCTTGACAGTTGACCTGAACTTGAAGCAAGCTCTGCTTGTAGACTGTCGTGTAGTTTCTTCAACTCGGATTCACTTTTATATCTGTTTGACAAAGCTTTTCCGATTTCAATGACCCCAAGTGGCAGCCCTTCACATCTTTTCAAGATTTTTTCAGCCCACAAACGCGTTCCTGTTGCTGAAGGAAACAGACATCTTCTCTCGAAGAGCTCTCGAGCCTTTTCAAAAGACAAAGGTTGGATCTTGTACACATCGACCGAGCTTTCTCTACAGGAAGAAGATATATCACCTCGTCTCGTAGTGATTATAACTCTGCTGCATTTATCTTTAGGTAATGCATACTTGACATCATCCCACACTTCTATAGTCCACAAATCATCAATAATTATAAGGTACCTTTTATCTCGCAGATAATTATTCAGCATGCTGACAAGATCCTGGAGTGTTTGAGGAGAATTCGCTGTTTCCGTGCGTAATTTGCTTAACATGATCGAGAGGAGTTCTTGGCTGTTGACAGACTTTGAAGCAGTGAGCCAAATATGGCAATCGAAGTCAGTCTTGAGCTGATCGTACACCAGTTTGACGAGTGCAGTTTTGCCGGATCCACCCATTCCCACAACGAACATCACCTTGTAAGCCCGTTCAATATCAAGTACCCAAGAAGCAAGTTCTTGCCTTTGTTCCTCGACACCCACAATTTCAACTTCTGGTGTGTACAAAGGAGCAATTCCTTCCCGTTCATAATCACTTGAAGTTGAAGTTGAAGCACGATGGGACGGAAATCTGATATCGTAAGCAGCTTTTCGACTTTTGATGTTTTCTAGGTTTTCTTCAATCCCTTCTATCAAGTCTGCAATTGAGTGATTTCCAATTCTTGATCCTATGTGATACCAGGGCGTGTTTTCACGAGCGTACTTTTGATATGCCCTTATATCGAGAACATCCTCGATTTCATAGCTTACATTTCGAAGCTGTTGAATCCACTCCCGGATTTGGTTGTGCTGCTCTCTCTGATTATCGATGTCTTTGAAAACGGCTCTCATAATCCCAAGCTCGTCTTTCAAGCTCTTGATTCTTGCCCTGATGTTATCAGGTAAGTTTAATTCTCTGCTCAACCAATTGTCAGTTTTTTTGAGAAAAAACTGCACAGCTGCATCTGTCATCTCTCTCTCTCTCTCAAAATTTCTCTCTCTAAATCTTTTGGCCTAGCCTTGTATAACTGTGTATTTCTTGAAAATACGCGTGCATCCCCGGTTGCTTGAGGCTGGAAGAGACAACATTTGCTACGAAATAACGACACGACATGTAAGTTTCTGTCCTGTTTCTAAGTGTCTCTATCTCACAGTTCATTGTTTGTCATTCATGCTCCGAGAGGGGTTTATTTACCTTCGAGCTCATAGTAAATTCAAGAATGGCTCAATTGTTTTTTCGTTTCTCCTAAAAAGTATTGACAAAGGGAATTCAAACTCGAGTCGAGTGATGTAATAATTTCTTGCTCCTACAACTAGACCACCCGATGCGAACTTGTGTTGACAGATTGAAAGCCATGATAAGGTGGTAGTTGGGCAGTAACTGAAATTATATAATTTGAGGTTGTTATGAATCTATATTTGCCACTTGTATGAGGACTTGTCAAAGGGGACAAATATTGGCTTTAAGATTCCTTTTTATCATTTTCTATCACATGGGACTCGGATAGGTCAACCAACAAGTAGCCTACATTATTTTAAAATTCAGAAAAAAAATAAATAAATTATATTTAGGGGTTTATTTCTGTGTAATATTGAAGGTCAAATTACGGCCAGCCCTCCGAGGTAAGCTCAAATTATGGAAACCCCCTCTTGTATGGTTAATTACAACCACCCATCAACTTTGTATTGACTGACACGTCCACCCTTATGGCGTCAAATTTACGTACTGAATGATAGTGTTTTTCGTAAGATATTACATAGTTGAGAGGCGTGGTTGTAATTATCCAAGCATGAGGTTTTTTTTTTTTTTTTTTTTTTTGTAATTTGAGCTTACCTTGGGAGGTTGGCCGTAATTTGCTCAATATTGAATGACTGATGTGTGTAATTTTATTTATCTATTGATTTTGGAGTAAATTTTTAGGAGGTTTTGTTCGCACAAAATTTCGAACTACGGTTAGGTTGAAATGGAATTTTTGAATTTTTCCGGAAGTTTTCTATTATAGAACAATATTTTTTATTTCGATTTCTAACAATTCTGATTATTTTTTTTACTTTTTCGATTTAGAGGTGAATGAGAAAAAAAGAGTTTTTTTTTTTGGTTCGTCGACTTTGAATGTGACAAATTCTTATTTGGGAACAATCTTTTTTTCATTCCAATTCCGATACGATTTCTTAACTTTGAAGTTTTCTTAAACAAAATTTGAATTAGTTTTTTAATATCCTCAAGTTTTCATTCCAAATTTCGATTCGACTGATTTTCACTTGTAATTGAATATTTATGATTGTCCCAAAATTCCAAGTCTTGGAAGCTTCTTAGAAATGGTGAAGCCCTACAGGGCAGGGCATTCAGCATTCTGGAAGACTTATTCACAACTTCATATCCATTACCTTTGTTAACTTTCAAGTCCCATAAAGAAATTTCGGAGAAAGAATCGTCTCCTTTAACGCCGTGCAAGAACTGAATAACTTAATGATCAAGTAAGTTACCATCATATTTAACAACGGCGGTCGGCGGGGCTATGGCCCCCGTGGTCCTCTGTTTGCTTTGCCACTGGTCATAATCGAAAGATAGTTTGAAATTATTTCAATCCGTAAGTTAGCAAGGGATAAACGAAATTTTTGAAGTAATTGGTTTAAAGTAGTATATAAAAATAAACAACAAATTGTAAATAATTGAAGATGGGGTTTAACAAATCTCTATGCCAAACAAGATCGTCATTAAGGAATTCTTTCGAACCGATTAGAAGCAAAAACACCAGCGTAGATAGACTTTGGTACGAGAGATTGACACATTTTGTTGCAAATCGGTTGTTTTATGCTGTCTTTTGCAAGTTTTTCGTGTGTGTTTTTATTCTTTAAAGGTGTTAATAGATGAAAGAACAAATGGTTTCTTTATTGGACAATTTAGAGAATGTCGTAAATCGACCTTGGTATTGCTCTTTGGTTTCATTAATTGTGGAAACAAAGTATAATAACAACGATATAAAGAGATAAAGAGAGAATGCAAATGAACATAATCTGTTGAGAGATAATTGTGAATGTGTTTTGGCGAGTGAGAGATTTCATTTATATAAATGTAAAAACATCGAAAGTTACAAGAAGTTACAAAGTGATTTTGTGATCCAACCTAAAGCATTATTCTAAGTTTTGGTATGAAAAATATGTATCATGTATGTATGATTATTCTTAATGGAAAAATTGCTAAAGTATTAGAGTAAAAAATAGACAGCTTAGACTGAAAATAGATAATATAGTTGAAGAGTTTAGACTGACAAATAGACAATTTAGATTTGAAATAGACAGTTTAATTGAAGAATTTGCACTGAAAATAGACATAGTTGAAAACATTTTTTTTCAATAATGCTGTGGCGAAAGTCAGCGGCACGAGACTGGTAGGGAGAGGAGGAAAATCGAAATAAATATGACTTTTTTGGAATGGATGTTGTTTTGAGGATGGTTGAATTGAAGGATAATAAGACATTTTCAGTCTAAAATGACTATTTTATATCGAATCTCTCTAACTAAAGTGCTCGGTATACTTTTATCAAAATGCAAAAATAGTCAAATATGATTGTCCCGATCCGACAGGCTATTAGTGCTCATGATGTTTAGCAAATTGTCCATATTCTTAAAAATGTAACAATATTTGAAAATATTCGGAATCGTTTTTGGGTAAAAAACAAAAAAGGTTATTTCAATTTATAATATTTTAAGCACTTCTCAACATAAACAAGGCTTAGGTGGTGTTTGCAAACGTTTTTCCAAAGTGATTATGAGTTTTTTATTGTTTAAAGAAAAACTAATTTGGACCCAAAAAAAACTTTATAATCACTTCGAAAAAATATTTGCAAACACCACCTTAATACATATTTAATTTGCGTGGAATATTTTCCGCAGCATAAATACTAAAACATATAAATATAAGGGTAAATTACAAACACCCCGCTGAGGTATGATCAAATTACAAAAACATCCCTCCTGTTTGGATAATTACAACCACCCCCTCAACTCCTCAAATTTAGTGGAATCTTCGAGATTATATGAAATATTATCACTTTTGTACCCGTTTATCCCATTCAAACACTACATTATGAAGCAAGATGATCATAATATGTGATTTTTAGCTTGTATATATCAGTTTGTGGTGCATCGGAAATTGTATTTTTACACAAAACGAGTACAAACTAGAGCACATTCCACGGATTCTAGATGATTATGTTGAATTTGGCACCATAAGGGTGGAGGTGTAAGAAAAAATCATAGTTGAGGGGGTAGATGTAATTATCCAAACAAGAGGGGGGTTTTTGTAATTTGACCATACCTCAGGGGGATGTTTGTAATTTACCCTAAATATAAAAGTTCCTAATTAAAAGAAAGGGTTAAATACAAAAACACCCATGTAATATGAACTTTGAATCATATACCCCCTATACTACACATAAATACAAAAACCCCCCTCACGTTACAATTTTTTTTCAAAATATGACGAAAATACCCCTACTCATGCATATATATATATATATATATATATATATATATATATATATATATATATTGCTTAGATTTTTTTAATTTTCTAAATAAAACCTTTCATTTTTGTTATTTTGAGTTTATTCATTTTTTGTCCTTAAATGTCTTCCGCTAGTTCAAACATCTTTACAATCCTTTTACAATCCTATTATTGTTGAGAATTTGAACTACCGGAAGACATTTAAGAAAAAAAATGAAAAAATTCAAAATAACAAAAATAAAAAAGGTTTTATTCAGATTTTTTTTGTAAAAAAATCAAAGTAATTAAATGTTTTGAAGAAAAAAATAAAAATATCAAAATTTCCCAAGTAAAATTGACCGAAAATGTTAAAAAATATAGTGGAAAATGGCTCAAACAAACCCTTATATTTATAGGTTTATCAGGGGTATTTTCGTCAAATTTTGGAAAAAATATAACAGCAGGGGGTTTTTGTATTTATGTGTAGTACAAGGGGTATATGATACAAAGTCCATAGTACAAGGGTGTTTTTGTATTTAACCCTAAAAGAAATGACCAAGCCTCACTAGATGTCACCTTTCATTGAAGTTATAACAACTATCATCAACACTTTGACATATATTTTCCCAGCCAAAGATCATAACCACAGTTAATTCACCACATCACTATTAATAAACGTCCTTCCGATTTCTTACTAGAATTCAGAATGTACACAATGTTCGTTTTTCCTTTTTTTGTCTTTTTTTTTAACAATAATATGTATGATTAAAAAGAGATCGAATAAACCTGGGGCTATAGCTTCACTTGCCGGTGATTTTATTGAGTGGTTTCGAACTGGAGCTAACGGTCATAAGAGCCTGTGAAGAGATGTGTCGGCAAATTGTGGTGTAGATGTGGATGATGTCAGCGAGTTGGCGTACGGAGAGGTTGTCGTAGTCGTCGTTGTAGTAGTGGAAGAGAATCTTGATGATGTTGCATTATACGAAAAATGTGGCACGGCTCTTTCCTGATGCAACAAAAAAAAAAAAAGATTTTTCCGTCACTAAATTTGTGACCCTAAAACAACATTTAATTTCTTTTCTTTTCGATCCAACATTTAAAAAATAAAAATAAATTAAATAAATCAAGAATGCTAGTAATATAATTAACCCAGTTGATTGATTCTTGTTTAGAGACTAGTTACCTTATTGTTCGGTGAAAAAGCAGAATATGTGGCTTCTCCCATTGAAGCACACATGGCTGTCATTCTTAGCCCGTGGGAGGAAGAGGGTTGAATAACCTGTCGAGTCGAACCAATGATTATTATGGATTTATTAAATGAGTTCCGAAGATCATATTATAATAAAATCTTGCAGTGAATAAATATATAACAGTACCCGATCGAAACAAGAGCAATGGGGCAAAAGAATTATTTATCTATACCTAGATCGACACGAGTAGATCCGAGAAAACAACATACATAAGTGGTTTTTTTAACGGTTTATCGTAATTTCTGTTGTTTATGTCTTTGCACTATCTTTTACCGGTTTATCATAATTTCTTCTTATTATTGTGGAACAACATTTATTTTAAAATTTTACGAAGACTGACACAGCGAACCATGATGAAAAATTAAAGGAAAAAAAATTGATTCTATATCGGAAAATGAAAAATCGAAAGGAGAATATTCAAACACTGAAGCAAAAATTCATGCATATTAGCCTAAGTACCTTTATTCTTTTCGCGTCGGGAGATTCATTAGATGCGTAAGGAGAGTGCAAGTTCTTGGTGGTGTAATTCGTGAGCGGATTATCCGAAGAGAAAGAAATTCCAAGGCTCAGATCAAGATTCCCACTACTACCTGAAGCAACAATTCAACTTAACAGAATCAGCTGCCGGTTTCCTGCAATAGAAAAACGAAACAAAACGAAACCAACAAATCGTTTCCACATATACGTATATATGTATATATACCTCCGTCTGTGGAAGTGGTAGTTATTTCGGTCTTGTAATTACTAGGCATGACGTTGGCAAACGGCTGTCTCGGATTATTCATAATAGTTGCTTTGTCATAAACCCTAATTCAGAAACGCAAATGGAAGCTTAAACGAAACCCAATAAACGAACAATAGGTCCTAGTACAAACATATATATACATACACACACACACACATATATATATATATATATATATATATATATATATATATATATATATATATATATATATAATCCTTTTTATACATGAAAAGTTGAAAGGGAAGTCATACTTATGCTGGAGGATTTGACCCATTTGTGCTTCCCATTGACCATATTTGTGCACGGTTACACCTCTGTACTTTGAGTTTCCTCGAGCGAACCCACTGCTTTGTCGGCGAAGTGTTTGAACAAATTCTTCTTTCGTCAAGTTCTTTATCTACAAAATCATCAATTCTTGTCATTTCACTTCTTGAAAAAATTGTGTATCTATATATACATATACATATACATACACTAATCTATAATAATCAACCTGTTTCATGTCCTCAACATAATCATTGATATTGAAATTAATGTCGGCATCAACTCCACGAAACTTGACCGCTGCACGATCGTATGCTCTGCGAGATACATAATGTAATTTCACTAAAATTAACTTCTAAAAAGAACTCAAAAATTAAAAGATTCCGAACATCTATATCGTAACTTGCAAGTCGTATTTCTTACCTAGCTGCTGCATCAGCAGTGTCGAATCCTCCTGGAAAGAAACACGAAACCAATTAGTAAGCAGAACCGAAACGAGGAGATATATATGAACGGTCGATTATATAAATCATTTAGGCAAAATTTATCGCTCGTTGTTTCTACACAACAACGAATTGAAAAACGGGATAGATAAAACGAAATGCTCACTGTTACGTTCTTACCCAAATATACTTGTTTACCACAATCCCTGCAACATCAAAACACACAGAATTCAGTGACAGTCACAGAATTCAGTTACAGTCACAGTTACTCACTCAAAATCACACACACACACACACACCCACATTGGTGTGTGTAGATCGATTGTGAACATCCACGGTGTAGCATAGAAAGAACCGGAAAAGCCCACAAAATTTGATGAACAAATTGTGAAAGATGGAATAATTTCCAAATTTATTGGGACTAAATATAGAAACAAGAAAAACCCATACTAATGATATATAATAATATATATTCTATATATAGCAGCAAAAGTACAGGTACTGTAGTATGAAGTACAGAACATATCCAAAGAAGGAACCCTAATTAAAACCCACACATCTACATATATAACCCCACCCAGACATGCATGCAATATATAATGTATGTATATATATATGTGTGTGTGTGTGTGTGAATGTGTGTGTATATATATATATATATATATAGACGGACCAGATATGCGACTCCCATCTTCCAGTTCTCCGGTAGAAAGTAACCCCTCGATACTGCGAGCTCCGAGAGCGGGGCCCACGCCTACCTTTCTTCGCCGCCGCCGGCGGTTGCACCTGATTATTAGGGGACGGCAGTTGTACTGCAGTCAAAACCCCCAATTCCACCCCACCGGCGGCGGAGACCTCCGTCGCCGCCGATAGATTCAACCAGTACCTAGCTTTGTCCGCCACCGGTGACGAATACAAATCACCCACCGGAAAAAGCTGCAGCTCGCTTCTGGTATTATCATTAACCACGTCGCGATCGATTTCGACCACGTCTTCGCCAAGGATGGAGAAATTGAGAGTGGAGACGAAGTCTCCGGGTGCACGGCTGTCGGAGTCGAGCTCATCGGCGCCATTTTTGGTGGCGGAGGTGGTAGTGGTGGTGGTGGAGGTAAACGAATCGGCGTCGGCGGTATTCTCGGCCTCCTCCTTCCGGTCAGTTTTCTCCTCGGCGGAAAATCCGGCGTCGATGTTCAGATCCAGCATTTCACACACCACTGCGTGTTTTTGCGTAGAAAACAAAAAAATTAAATAAAAAAAAAAACAAAAAAAAAAACAGCTGTAATTCTATGCAGCAGGTGTACACCGCCTAGTTGGGCAGTATTTGCAGATGGTTAATTTCTCCGTAAGAGAGAGAGAGAAAATACTAAATAGAGATACCATCTGGTAATTGTGTTTATATATATCTGTATCTATATATCTCCATTATATGTATATGTATATATGTACCTGAATGAATGAATGAATGTAAGCACAAATCAAAAACCGAAAACCCCAGTCACCAAAATTGATGAGAGGGGAAAGGGTTTTTAGTGAGAGAAAAAGAGAATCGGAGGAGTTGCATTTCCGAACCGGGTTTAATTATTGCCGTGTTGAGTAAATTCTGATCGCTTTCTCAAGGAAGGATGAAGAAGAAGGAAGAAGAAGAAATGTAGAGAGAGAGAGAGAAAATGTAGAGAGAGAAAGAAAAGATGAGAGAGAGTGGAATGTTAACAGTCTAACAAACAAACGCTCATGAAATGAAAAGATGTCTGTATTATTATTTATTTATTATTATTATTTATTTATTAATGTATTATTTATTTATTTATTTATTTATTTATTATTATTATTATTATTAAAATTGAGTTATCAAATACTTATTTGATATTTGAGAATTATTTTAATATTAATTTAAAACTCATCTACTCCGATTATGGTTATCCAACCATGGTTATCAAATTAATCATCAATTGGAAGTTTATGGGTGATTTTATTTGTAATTGTCACGTGTCAACTTCTGATTGGATGTTTAGGAGGTTACATTTTTTATAACTCAATTTCTAACAAGTATGTTTACAACCCAAAAGGTGAATAATCAAAATGGAAACCTCATTTGATAACTTCATCGGAGTTAAAGATTTCTATTTTTAAGTATGTAAATGGGGGTTAAATGTTTGAATACTCTATTTGATAATTCCATTGGAGTTGCTCTTATTAATAATTAAAGTCAATGAGTGAGGTAAATATTCAATTATGAAAAACTCTCTTATATTTCTGTAATTTCAACTGCTCCCTCAAATATGTATTGTCTGACAAAAATACTTTCTTATATATTTTATTGAGTCACATTTCTCAAGCTTGATTAAACATCAATGAATCTATTATATATCGATGTGCTAACCGTCTCGATGATGCCATCGAGACGATTATCAGTGCTTCACACGATAAATTCGAAACAACTAGTTAGTATATGTATTTATCAATTAGATAAAAATTGTACACATACTTGGATGATATTTTTATAATTCAAATTTTGTAATGAAGAAACAAGCAGCGAGCTATATATAGGTGCACTGGATAAATTACACCCACGTACAATAGTTTGTTAATTATATGAGAGACGTAAACCACACTAGACTACTTAAATATTATTGCTATGATAATTATGTAACTTGTATATACACTTAATCGAGTGTAGGGTAATTTAATTTAACAAATTAGCATGAGTAATTGATGTGTAATTATATATTTATTCATGCCAACCCTAGAAAGTACGCACTTATATTTTCTTTAGTAGACTTATTTGGATGAAAACTATGTAATATTCGTAACACATATAATTAATTAGGGATAATTAGCAAGACCCCCCTCATCTAGGTAAATGAGTTAAGAAAACCCCCCCTCCCAAAAATAATTAGAGAAAACCCCCCTTACCTAATATCCTACCCAAATATTATTTAATAATTCCCAAACCACCCTTATTACCCCTAACCCATTGCCGTTCTCTCTTTTTTTTCTTGTCTTCTCATCTTCTCGTCTTCTGCTTCTCTTCTGCCGTGTTCTTTGTTTTTTTTTTTTTTTCTTTCTCCGACAAATCTTCTCATCACCGTCGCCCCCGTCGCCGCTGCCAACCTGGCTCACCGTTCATCAACAAACAACCCCATTTCTCTCTCTTCATTCCTCCCCAGTTCACCACCACCACTATCTCTCCTCTGCCGTCCACTGATACCGTTGCCAAAATGATGAAAGGTGCCTCCGTTGACCAACGCCGCCGCCGGAGAGGATGTGGAGGGGGAGTAAGTGGCCGTGGAAGAAGATTTCATCCGCCGGAGATAAATCGATGGCGGCGATTGGAGGAGGGGATTTTGGTTTGTTGGTGTTAATGTCGGACGGCGGTTGTGGCGGCGGCGGTTGGGGCGGCGGGTGGAGGGAGATGGTGAAGGAGAATTCATGGGAGGGTGAGGATGAAGGTGAAGGTGGATTGATGAGTTGTACCTGCTGCTTTGTTTGTTGTTCCTCTTCACCCCTCACTATAATTTGATGCTCAATTTCCATAGCTTTTTCTTTTTTTTTTTTGATGAATTGCCAATTTTTTTTCTTAAAACCTAACGGGTTCGGCCATGGCAGGAGCTCTGGGTGGTGTGGTGACGAAGGGGAGGTTGTTTTTTGATTTTTTTGTGGATGAAACCTAAATCGACTATGTACATGTTCATAGTCGATTAAGCTAATCGACTATGCTCTGGTAGTCGATTAAGGTTCATCGACTCCAATTTTTTTTATTTTTTTTGGATTTTTTGTTTATTGCTTTCAATTGTATAAATCATTTATAATATTTGTATATTTTTTTGTTTTGGTAATATATAGTTGATTTTGTATTTTTTTCGCAGTTGTGATTTGTTATTTTTAGTAGCAGATTCTTAATCGACTATGCTTCACATCATAGTCGATTAATACACCTGATATAGAAAAAAAAAATTAAAAAAACAAAAAAAAAAAATAATTAAATAATTTCCTTAATCGACTATGAAGCATAGTCGATTAAGGCTTAATCGACTATGCTTCATAGTCGATTAAGAAAAAAAACGGAAAAAAAAAAAAAAAAATTGCTGAGCGTGACCCACTGATGATGTGGCGGGTGGGGACAAAGCTGGAAAGCATAATAGCTGAAAATGGGTGTGGACTTTTCTCAAATGGACTAAAATATTTTGGGCCTCCCTCAATTAAAAAAAATAATGAGGGGGTTTTCTCAAAGAGCCCCTAATTAATTAACCATCCTAAACAAAATAATAAAATAGTACTTATTCTATGCTTTTTTTAGTAATAAGAATGGTATTTAGTGCAAAAAAGAAAAATAGTAATTATTCTATACTTATTTTAGTAAGAACCGAATTTAGTACAGAGTACATGTATTGATATAAGGAAAATTGTAGTTTCGGTCTTTTATGTTGGTCTATTTAGAGATGTAGTCCTTCAAGTTATCCCATTTCAATTTCACATGCAATAACTTTGTAATTTTGGCATTTTTATCCTCTCTTAATTGCTTGAACTCAAATTTTATCATATGACAAACAAATTTTACGGATTTTACTTATACGGACTTTAAAAAATTATAATTCCACATCTATCTTAGGTTTTGGTAGAATTTTTATCACGTGAGATGACAAGTTTATAAATCAAGTTAGAGAACTATTTATAATTAATAAATATTCATATAACTAAATTACGATGAGTTTATTAGCCACATAATTTATCAAGGAGTAGAATCAAAATTTCGAGCAAAATAGGACCAAAAACGTTAAATTTGTAAAGTTATTGTGTGTAAAATTGAAATATAACAATCTCGAGAACTAATTCCTAAACCGGTTAACATAGAGGACCAAAATTACCAATTTCCCGATTGATATAACATCTGGAATCTTAGGCTTGGTCCAAATAGGATTTTTTTTTTAATAATTAAATAAAATTCGGCAATTAAAAAACAAAGAAATATACAAAGGTTAATGTTTAATAAAACAAATCCCTTTTTCTTTTAATTTTTTTTTTCGAAAAAAAAATCTTAATTTTAGCAAAATTATTATAATATTAATAATTTCGCTTACATAATAATTTCTTCTGATCCCAACTAAAAAAACACTACATTATCAATTCACTAATTTAATATTTTGTAAAATTAATAGAATTTTGTTAGTTCTAATTTACAGAGATTTAGAATTTAGATTTATAAAAATTATTAGGGTGGAATGATAACATCACGAATGATGTCAATTTGCAAGAAGAGGGGGATTCTTGTCGTTCACACAAACACCAAAAACATAAAAATAAATAAATAAATAAAAATAAAACTAAAATAAATATAATAAATAAATAAAATAACTTAAAGAAGAAACCAAGGCCACTTGCCATTTTCATGCATTGGTTCCCCTTCCCCCACACGAAAGGGCACTGTCAAAAATCAATAATGTATGAAAATGGAAAGTTTATTCTTCCATCAAGATTGATTTGATACCCACCCACTTAAATTTAGTACTTTACTATTTAATTACATATATTTAGTCATTTAAATCTTTGTTTGGTTGTGATTAATTATTAAGAATTATTAATGTACTTCATCCCACTTCGTTTGAAATTTTGACACAAGTATTTATTAAGAAAAATAGTAATTATAAATGAATTTTAGGGAAATATATTTCGGTGGAGTTTGAAAAAGCTTATTTAAAATACAAGTTAGTGATTATGGTGGTGTTTGCAAAAGCTTTTAAAAATTGATTAGGAACTTTTTTTCTCTCATAATCTGTTTTTTAGGTGTTTGCAAAATTGACTTTTGCTTTTGCTTCTCTTAAAATAAGTTGCTTTAAGCTATAATTTTAACCTGTTTTTTCTATTTCAGTTATTTTTCCAGATTTTTTGCAAACACACCCAACTTTTAGAATTAAGCACTTAATATCAACTTAACTCACAATCACCAACTTATGCTTTTAAATAAGCTTTTGCAAACACCATATGAGTTAAATTGGGATTAAGTGCTTATTCCAAAAAATTTGGGTATTTATAAATTTAACTGAAAAATTAATTAAAATAGAAAAAGAAGGTAAATGATTGTTTTGAAAATTATAACTTAAAAAAACTTATTTTAAATAAGAAAAAGCACAAACAACAGCTTGGGCAATGTTTGGAAGTTTTTTTATTTTGTTTTAATTGTTTCCCCAAAATAAAATTGTGGTAGTCAAACTTTTCAAATATTTTTTCTCAAAACAATTTCAAAAGTTTATTTCTCCTTCAATTTGTTTTTTTTTCTAAAATATATTTTTTAACACATTTAAACATAATTTGATTACTGCAATGTATTTTTGGTCTCCTTCCAAAATATAAACAAACATTAATTTCATTCTAAAATTCATTTACTTCATCCATGATTATTAAATTAAGTATCAATAGGAAGTTTATGGGTAATTTTATATGTAATTGATACATGCCAACTTATGATTGGATGTTTAAGTGGTTTTATTTTTAATATATCGATTTATTTACATCCTAAGAGGTGAATTATCAAAATAGGTACACCTATTCGATAACTCCATTGAATTTTAATTTTTTTATTGTCTAATATGTAAATAATATAGTTAAAAATTTGAATAACCTATTTGATAAGCCAATTTGAGTTGCTCTAAGAGCTCAAGTTTTTAAATCAAACATGGCTAGCATACACTAATTGTATGTGTATATGAATATTGGGTAGTATTATGCTCTTGTGTAATATATATTTTGTACGCAAACGAGAGGTATAAATTATACCGGACAATGTAATTTTTTCTACAACGAGCTCGACCTAATAATATTTATATGAAAAATCAAATTCGAATCGTCAGATATATTCATGCGTTTCGTTAATCATTAGTGTATTTTAACAATGACATTTGTTTTATTCGTGTTCACAATTTGGAACACAATGGCTGTGTTTGGTAAGCTTTTGGGCTTCCATTTCCATTTTATTTTGGGGAAAGATGTTTTGGGAGAAGAATTTGAAAATTAAATAAAGTTTGTTTGTGTTTTGGGAGGAGACAATTTGTACTGTAGCAAGTCAAATCACGTCTGAAAGATGTTGGAAAAAGGTATTTTGGAAGAAGAATTGAAAAGATAAAGTGATTTGATTTTGTATTTTAGTGAAGACAATTTTCACTGTAGCGGTCAAATCATATTTGTTAGAGAGAGAAATATTTGAATTTGTTTTGGGGAAAGTTTTTGAAAATAGTGTAGATAATTTTCATTTTGGGGAAAGTGTGGAAAGAATTTGAAAACGGTAACAAACATAGCCAATGTGACAAATACTAGTTGAAAAATACATAGTATTTACTATTTAGGCATTAATTCTTAATAAATTATTTGAAGTGAAAGGAGATTTTTTTTTTTACTTTTAATATTTGTTTAGCTAAACTTTAAAAACCCATGGTCTAAAATCTAAGAGAAAATCTACCATTGATACATCACCTCAAAGCAAAGCTGCTTAGCTAGATGGTTATAAACCAATAACAGACTGCCACGTGGGCAACAAGAACCTTAGGAATGACATGTGGATAAGGTAGTGTCGGCCGACCTTTTTTCTTTCTTGACTAGACCCCTATTCTAGCTTTACCAAACGCGCCATAAGAGCCGTGCTAATAACGTAGCCCAGATATTAATTAGGAGTTATTCAACATCTTTATATCTATATATCTATATAATGTATGTATAACCCCATCCACACATTGCCAAATGAACTCTCAACATAAATTGTTTGATTGACTTAATATGCAATAAATTTGAGTCAATTTTTTGTTAGGTATTATATTTTAAATCAAGGTGCAAGAATGAAAGAAAAATATATTGATTATTGGCTTAATTCCACTTTGCATTCTCAAAAAAATTAATAGCAATTTGCACACTCGAAACACAATAAATCAAGCGCAATGCGTGCACTCTGAATGAATTTTTAAAGCTAATGAAGGTAATGTAATATTTTTTGTGGTAATTTTTAGGAGGCCGAGGGTCAATTTTGTTTTTTTTAATATTTATCAATCCTTTCGAATGTATAAAGTGCAAAATGAAAATACATCTTTCATCAACATATTTTAAAAATTAAAAGTTATTTGAAAATTATATTCTCTTTCCAGAATTTATATTAAATTAATATTTTCACCAACTATAATAAAAATTCATTAAACGAATAATTTAGTGAGAAGATTTTATTTAATTCTTTTTGTAAATAAATATAGTTTTTTTTCCTTCAGTAATTCATGTGCGATTTTTGTTATTTTGCACTTCATACGCTCAAAATAAAGTTGGAGGTAGAAGAAAATAATAGTTCAGTTTGTCATTTTGCATTCGAGAAATAAATAAACCGACAAAATATATAAAATTACATTTGTTAAATTTTAAATATTCAATTCAATGTGCATAGTAAATGAATCATTGTGTTTCGAGATTACAAAATGCCATGAAGTTCTTTTAAGAATGCGAAGTGAGAAAATACTATATTTCCGGGATTAATCCATTGATTATTTGACCCAATATTGAATGGGATTATTAAAGCAAGATTCTATTTAAAAATAGGTGTCCTCTCAACCCTCATTCTAATTATATAATGTTGTAATACTTAATTATGAAGATAATACAAATATTTAATTACATATTAAATTATTTTATCTAAAACTTGAGATTAGACCAGAATTTTCATGCAAGTGGTTCAAATTTCAATAATTAATTAGAAGGGGACCTCGATTTCTGAATTCTGTTAAACAATAGTAAAACACCTGTATCCTTATATTAATTAATTAAACAAATAGTAATTGTCAGAAAAAAAAAAGAAATAAATAAAATAAAATAAAATAAAAAAATCAAAAGACAGGTTTGTACTTTGTCGGCAGGGGGTACGAGGTTTTAATGCTTATGGCTGTGGCAGTCGACGTGGCCTCTTCTCCTCCTTGTATACCGAAAGTCTTTTGGCATCATATTACATTATTTCCCGAAATATCCTTCCTCTCATCCGTATTCAATTTGGGCCGGGCCGGGCCGTGTAATAGGCGGGCTTAATTTGTGGGCTATTATCGCAAGTGTTTCAGGGTTTGGCCCGGATCCATGTGAACCTATAATTTTACATTTTTTAAACTATTTTTGGACTATGGTCCAAAATTCACATCATGTACATTTGCTAATTTCTTATTAAGTAGAATAATTATGGTAAATTACGGTCAACCCCTGAGGTAATGTCAAATTACAAAAAACCCCTCATGTTTGAATAATTACTACCACATGTCAACTATGAATCTCTTTACACGTCCATCTTTGCATTGTCAAATTTAGTGGAATCTTCTAAATTATATGGAATATTCTCAAGTTTGTTTCTGTTTTATCCCATTCGAACTTCACATTTTGATGCAAGATGATCATAAGATGCGTTTTTTGGCTTGTATATATCAGCTTGTGGTGCATCAGAAATTGCATATTTGCGTAAAACGAGTACAAACTAGTGAACATTTTACGAAACCTAGAAGATTATGTTTAATTTGACACCATAAGGGTGAACGTGTAAGAAAATTCATAGTTGAGGGGTAATTATAATTACCCAAACATGAAAGTTTTTTTTTTTCTTCGTAATTTGTCCTTAACTCAGGGTTGTTGTAATTTAGCCAAATTATTATATTATAGCTGAAATTAAGTAATTATATTTATTAATTATTATAACTAAAAATTAAAAGGTAACTTTATATCAATTTTTCCTAATAACATATATTAAATTTTTAATGTTTATTGTTAAATTATATCCATTATTGTACAAAATTAATATATATATATATATTACATTATTATTGGCTCATTAATTAATTTCGCGTAATTATGAGTTACGAACGAAAGTTAATATGAACAAATTTAAATAACAATAACCGATCCTCCTACATATTTCAGTTTTCCCCGCCTCCGCTCCGCCACCGCCATTTCAGCAATCCCTTCTTCCTCGCCGCCCTCCGCCGCTCCAAATTCTCTCCCGAGACTCCACCTTTTACCCAAAACTGAATCGTTCATTAGCCGTACTGAGAAAGGGGGAAAACAGTGTAGATAGTCGAACCAGGAGATTTCATCCCCCCCTTTTTTTTTTATTCCTCTTTGAATTAGGTTACGATTGTAGACGATTGTACTTGTCGAATTGCGCACTGTTGCCCTTTAATTGTATCTTGGCGTATCGCCTTTTAATTCAGGTACAATAATGCTTAATTAATTACCAGTGCGTTGTACTAATTCTCTGTTCGTAATTGTGCTATTTGAAAGTTTTCTTCTTCGTGGATAGTGCATTTTTCAGATTTATTTTGTTGAAATATTCTAATCAAAATATCTACATTGAAGATATATAGCCATTTTATAAGGGATTATTGCTTAATATATTGAAATAACTGCTACTGAGGATAAATCTGTTTTCTTACTTATCAGCTAGCTGCAGGCTCTAGAAAAGGTTCGGATTTTCGACACAATGATATTTCTCATCTTCTACCCCATCTTCCAATCTTCACGCGCCCTCTGCCATATTGAAAATTCGGCAAAAATGTATAGCCGAGTGCAGATCCGACAACTACTCCGCATCCGTATCCAGATACTGCAAATCTCCAGTCGAATAAGCTCACGTTTTCCGAACTACCACTGTCCGATAGTAATGGAGGTTGTGTCGCTGGATCATCAGATGTGCATTTCTTCGACAATGGCTGGCCACACAATCCAACGTTGCCAATATACGAATCGTTCGTGTACGTCTCGAACTGGTTTCCCCGAGGCACACTCCCTGTCAGATTGTTGTAAGAAATATTAAAAGCCGACATGAAAGTAAGCCCTGTAAGCTGCTGAGGAATATTCCCGGATAGTTTATTCTGCGAGAGGTCTAACGATTCCAGCTCCACCAAATCCCCCAACGAAGGTTGGATTCTCCCTTCGAACCCGTTTCTCGACAAATTGAGCACAACCAACGATTTGAGCTCTCCGATTTCTTCAGGGATTTTTCCAACAAACCTGTTGTTGGAGAGATCAAGAGAGACGAAAATTGTAAGTATTCTCACGAGGACCATTTCGTATCCTTTGCTCATAATCGTCACTGAATCTTGATAGTACTCGTATTGCCCAATTGTTTTAAATGCTGCAGACTTGCTTTTTCTGTTCATTAACATTTCGTCCAAACTTTCCAGAAACTCCCGAGGCAAATCTCCGGTAAAGTTGTTCGACGAGAGGTCGATTATTCCCAGCTTTGGAAGAGAAAAGTTTCTTGTAGCCGGAAGTTGTATTTGCCCGTAGAATTTGTTGTTCTTCAAGACAAGAACTTTCAGGTCGGGTAGTTTATCCATCCAGAAGGGAAACGTGTCTGTGATCATGTTGTTTCCGAGATCCAACACCTCGAGCATTTTACAGTTTGCTATTGACCTCGGAAGATTTCCTTCCAAGAGATTGCCGTTGATGTTTAAAGACCTCAGTTTGCTTGCTGGTGCAAAATTTGAAGGGATTCGTGTATACTTGTTCCGCTGCAAATTCAACACGGAGAGAGAAACCATCATGCCTAGACATTCTGGAATTGATCCGTTGAGTTTATTATGAGAAGCATCCAGAATCGAAAGGCTGCTCAGTTTGCAAATCCCTTTTGGAAGCGATCCCCGAAGTGAATTTCCTCGAATATCGAGAGTTGCCAGCAGATCCAGTGTGATATTAGGATAGAATTCTTCCATCGAATCGAGACTATTGTGGGAAATGTTCACGTATTGGAGACTGCTCTTCCAAATCCAGCTCGGTACTTTGCCCTCTATTTTGTTGCCTGAAAGGTCAAGGTACCAGAGGCTGTCCGTCACTTTCAGAAACTCCGGGAATTCGAAAACGTTGCAAGAACGCATCGTCAATTTTCCCAAAGGAGAAAACGTGCCGTTTTCTTCGTGACCATTAGGAAAATCTACCTCGTTTTCTGAAAGATCCAGCTCATTCAAAGAGCTAGTCCACAGCCACTTAGGAACAGGTCCTCGAATTTGATTGTTCGAAAGATTCAATGTCCTAAGCTGTTCTAGGTTCTTGAGAAAAGCAGGGAACTCTGTCAGGTTGCACCTGCTCAATTTCAGCTCCTCCAGCATTGGAAACACCAAATCCTGTTTGTCGGCTCCGATGGTTAAGCTGTTGAAAGAAAGATCGAGGCTCGTTAAGTTTTCGAGGTTTTGGAAAGCATCCATCTGCATCGAGCCGGTGAATTCGTTGGCAGCTAGCGAAACGAAGCTGAGGCTCGGGATCTCGGAGATCGATCTCGGTATACCCCCACTCAGATTGTTGCCGTTCAAGTAAACCTTCTCCAAAACCGAAGAGGAGGCTGAAAATTCCCCAACGACCCCACTTAAACGGTTGTCGTTCAAGTACAAGATTTTTAAAGACGGGAGTGTGAAAATACGAGGCTCTATTGTGCCCGTGAGTAGATTGAAAGATAACCGAAGATCTTGAAGTTTCGGCACGCTGAAATCTCCGAAAGCCGGGATTGTGCCTTCAAACTTGTTGTAGCTAATGTCGATTTCAGCCACACTAGTGAGGTTTGCTAGTGACCGTGGGATCGAACCATAGAAGTTGCATGTGTAAAGAAGCAAATTCGTCATGGCCTTCAAATTGCCGATCGAATCTGGCAGTTTCCCTGTGAAGTTCGTTTCGTACAGAGAAACCATTTGCAACGAGCTTTTTGAGGGAAATTCAGGCAACTCCCCCGTCAGGTTCGAGTTCTTCGACAGATCGATGGTTTGTAATTTTGGTAAGAGGAAAACATTTCCAGGGAAGTCGCCATAAAGTTGAGTCGAAGCGAGATTCAACACTTGCAAATCCGTAAAACCTGGTAGAAAACGAGGCACCTCAGACGAGAGATTGTTGCCTTCCAGGTTGATGAAGTTTAAAGATTTCAGATTCTTGAACGAGGTATCAATAGGACCGGAGAGCCGACAGTGAGGCAAACTGAGGACTTTAAGGTTGTGAAGTCCCGATAGGGCTCGAGACCAGGTTGTCCCTTGGGCAGAAAGATCCACATAATCAAGATAGACCTCCGTCAGATTTCTCAAATCCCGAAAAAACGAATCAAGATTCGGTTTTTCGAGCCTCAGTCTATGCAGCTCTTCGAAATGGAAGACATGGTTGGAGTCCGGATCATTGAAAGTCGGAGGCAGCTCGCAAAAAGAAATCGTGGAGAGATCGAGCGACACTAGTTTCTCCAAACGAGAAATTCCCGGCGGAATTTGGTCGGAGAAGCAAGAGTAGGAAAGATTGAGGTGCGTCAAATTCGCGAGCTTCTCAAAACCGGAAGGGATCGGACTCAGCTGGAAGTTGTTTCGAGCGAGGCTGAGATTTTGGAGATGGATTAGATCGAACACGGCTTCGATTCTGCCCGAGATTTGGCTGTAGCTGAGGTTTAGGCTAACGACGTGGCCGTAATTATCGCAATGCACGCCTTCCCACGAACAGCAGTCTACTTTCTCGTCCCAATTCTCGACCTTCGGGTACGAATTGTCGTCGAAAGTGATGGAGGAAGCGTTGTTGTTGAGGATGTCTTGTTGGAGTTTGATGAGAGCTCTTCTCTGGTCATGGAGGCAGCGTTGTCGGAGATTTGTCGACTTGGATACAAGTGCATTCTCTGAGATGGAGAATAAGAAGATCAGAAAGAACAGCATGGAATTATTCGAGTTTGAGGTGAGTTTCATCTTTAAATTTTTTTTTTTTTTTTTCTTTTCTTTGATGCTGTTATAATTGTTTGAAATTTTGGGTGAGATTTATAGGTGTGAGAACTCTTACAACTAGTTGTTGTTAGCTGGGGTGTTAGTTCTTGATTATGTCTTAAAACCCATGATTAATTTCTGGATAATTAAGGATTAGTGCAGTTGTGTTTTCTTCATTATGGAGAAGTCACCGTCAGTTGTCATGCATATAGGAATTTAATAGTTGTACAGGAGAGGTCCCAATTTCTTGATTTATTGTGTTTTTACCCCTCGTTTTCTTGAAAAAATAGCAGATGAGCCCTCGAGCTATTAAAATAGGTTAGTTAAGCCCCTGTTTTCATTAAACAATGTACTTACAGTCTTTATAAAATGTGTTTATTACAGTAATTTAATACTTAATCCCAAGTTATTAATAAAATAAACAAACATGTGAGGTCAAAAATATAATTTTTTTATAATAATATTTGAAGTCAGGTCTTCAATCCAAGTCAACGAGGGAGTCTTCCTCTGTCAGTGTCACTGTCTCTGATGTTGAAGTGAGTGAAATATAATATTTATTAGCAGGTCCTTTCATATTGTCATTGGATAAATTACGGTTGCACCTTGGGTTAAGGTCAAATTACAGAAAAAATCCCTCATGTTTGGATAATTCCAACTACACCCCTCAACTATGAATCTTCTTACACGTCCACCTTTATGGTGTCAAATTCAACATAATCTTTTAGATTTCATGGAATGCTCTCTAGTTTGTATTCGTTTTGTGCAAAAACACAACTTCTGATACACTACAATCTGATATATATACAATCTAAAAAGCACATCTTATGACCATCTTGCCTTATAATGTGGAGGTTAAATGGAATAGATCGGGTACAAACTGGAGAATATTCCATATAATGTAGAAAATTCCACTAAATTTGACACCGGAAGGGTGGACGTGTAAGAATATTCATAGTTGAGGAGGTTGGTTGTAATTACCCCAAACAGAAGGGTTTTTTTCATAATTTGACCTTACCTCGGGGCCGACCATAATTTACTCTATTATCATTTGGCACTTTCTGTGGAAAATTGTGAATCAAATTAAAATTATGTAGAGAGTAGGTAGATGTTGACATCTTTTCATGTATTGGAAAATATGGCACAGGAAATTAGTTGATGCATTAAACACAAGCAGGGAAAGCTTGAAAGTCAAGGATTCAAAGTTAAAACACAACACATATTTCGGTTCAGAATGAAAGCGTTAATAGAGAAAAGAAAAGAAAAACGCGTTTTTTGTTTACATATATTTGGCGAGAATGGACTCGACTACGCCCTGGGCAATAGGGTGGTAGCAAGCACATGCCTCCGAGAAAACCCTCTTTGCAAATATTTTCTCCTCTTCTTTTCCGGTGCCTTGGACTAGTGCAGTGTACAGTGGGCGCAGATATTTCATCCTCCCAACTTCTTTCAGAGTTTTCTCAACCTCGTTGTAGTAATTACTGCACCTCGATGAAATAGCGAGATGGAGAAATGCCACTTTCACCTCGTAATCTTTTGACTCCGAAAGCCTGTAACGTTCATCCAGAGCTGATACCTGCATTAAAAAAAATGGACATTTTAAAACAAAATCGGATCGAAATCCACCGATTTTTTTTTTCGAAACTCAAAAGTAACATCTGATTCCAATTCGGAAAATTTCGGTATCTGAAAACCTATACCGATTCTGAAAGGCTAAAAATGTTGGAAATTTCGGAAATCGGATTGAAAAAACAAATACGAAAAATCGGAAATATTTACATTGGCATCGTTACACCCCTACTTGTACATGATATATACCAGACATTGAAACTATTCCCAAGATTAGAGAGCTAAGGTTACTTTTGCTTTACATGAGAAGCTACGAAGAATATCGAAATTACGTATATCATCTTAACTACCACAAACAAACAACTCCAATTACTAACACAACAGCTGAAAGCAGAAGAAACAATCTCTCAGAATAGTGCAAGAAAATATAATGTATCTACCACAGTAATGAAATGTAAAAGATTTATTATGCCATATTAGTACCTGGGAAGCTTCAACAGATTTAGGCAGGTTTTCTAAGTAAAGCTCCCATTCTTGTCCACCCCATTCAGCAACTTCATCTTCATTCGGCATCCTACCTGCCTTAAATTCATTAGCCAGTGATAAAATCTTCGTATAGATTTCAGAAACGGGCTCCATTGCATCCGAAGGAATCCCAGTACCCTCGGTCCATACTTTTAGATCAACGTGATCTTCTATACCAGGAACATTTGGTTTCAGGAAATCAAGAAACATATCAGTGTCGATCGATTGGAACTTGAAAGTGGCAATATACTTTTTGAGAAATTCGTCGAATGCAGGCCTCCCAATCTGTGCACAAAGAATGCCAATTAAGCTTCTATAGGGAAGATATTGAAAGAAATAGAGAGTATGTGATTTATTTACCTGTCTCTCGATTCGCCACAAAAATTGGAACCCTTTCTCGTAAGGAACTTGAGAGTATACATCATCCGGGTCTACTCCTTGTTGGTTAGTTTTTAGTTTGGTGAATTCCATGTTGTCCTTAAACCTCTCCATTTCCTCGACGAGTCCTTTCCAACCGATTCCGATATTCAGTACAGCCCTTTCTATTCCTTGAACAGCCTCGACTATCCGCCGCTCCGCATATGTTGTGAAACCCTATTAGCACACATGCAATATGTAAAAAAAAAAAAAGCGTAATGTATATTCTTTTGACAATTTATCGCTGCTATTTGTCTACAGTTTTCCCATCTTATGGCCGCTAGATATACAATAATATCCAACCAGGCCAGACTAAAACTATTCATGCCAAAAACAACGACCCTTACAGAAAGACAGAACACAATTCACTTTAATAATAATAAAATATCAGGAGAAAAAGCGATGAATGAAAAGTTCTACCACCAACTATTTGTAATCATAGTAACTCATCAACGAAACCACTAAAATTCAAGTAGGCCTTGTGGTATATTGCAAGGGATGCATAGTTCGACTATCGTTTGAAAGAATTTAACCGTGAACACCACATGCTAGCATTTGATTGACCTGTTCGAAGCTTCATAAACCACTAAACAAAATTGTACATAAGAATAATATAGGCAGGTTTTCCAAGTCCAGTGCACACAGCAAGTGAACGGATACTGTTACATAATCAACGACTCTTTCAATTAGTTGGTTCCGTAATAGGCAATAGACTACTCATGCATCGCAATACCTTCTCTCGAACTTGGCAAATACGACAGCTAAGTTAGCTACTTAACACAGTGGTTTACGCTAAAGAATAACACAAACAACGGACCCGTAAACCCTTTCTATATACTCAAATTACAAGCTATCCCCGTAATTAATCATCAACCATAATTGCACGAACAAAGACAAAAAACAAGATAATCAATATACCTCATTCAACCAGAAGTGATCATTAGTCTTATTGGTGATCAAATTCCCCGTCCAGCTATGCGCGAGCTCGTGAGCCACGACCTGGGCCCCACTCGCGTCCCCCTTGATCACGGTCGGAGTCAAAAACGTCATCCTCGGATTCTCCATTCCTCCATAGGGAAAACTCGGCGGCAATACCAACAAATCAAATCTCTCCCACTCGTAAGGCCCGAACAGAGCCTCCCCCACCTTAATCATCTCCTCAGTTCCGGCGAACTCTCTGGCGGCGGCATCCAAAACCGCCGGCACCGCCTCGGAGTAGATCTTGGTCCTGGGACCCAATTCCCTAAACCCTAACTCCCCAACAGCAAACGCGAACAAGTACGGCGGTACGGGCTGCTCCATCACGAATTCCTCGACGATCCTGTCCTCGCCGCACCACAGCGAGTCGTCGCACGCGCCGCCGCACTCGGCGGGTAGTGGGTCCCGCCTGGTGACGTGTCTCGCGGCCATCACCGCCGACAGGTAGCGCGGGACGTTCAGCTTGGCGGAGTACCTGATGCGCGCGGCGGGGGTGTCTTGGCAGGGGAAAATGGACCTGGCGTGGATGGCCTGGCACTGCGTGTAGACGAAGGGGAAGGACTTGTTGAACGTTTGCGGCGGCGTCAGCCATTGGAGGGCGGAGGAAGAAGGGGATGTTTTGAAGACGACCAGCAATTGGGAGTGGTTGGAGAGGGCGACGGTGATGGATTGGCCCAAAACGGCGTCGGGTGAGGCCGGGTGGAAGGTGAAGGGGAGAGGAGCGAGAGTGGCGGGGTCGACGACGGCGGAGATGGAGAGGGAGCGGAGATCGAGGGTGAAGGGGCCGGAGTGGGGGGCGGAGAGGGAGAGGACGGCGGCGGAGTGGATGGTGGAGGAAGGGAAATCGAAGTAGAAGGAGAGGGAGATGTGGGTGGTGAGTGGGTGGGTTGAGTCTGTGTAGGAGTGAGGATCAATAGGCGCCATTTTTCTTTTTTTCTTTTTTATCTCACGGCGGTGGACGGCGGTGGAAGGCGGCGGAGCAAATAATATGGGGAAGAAAGTGGAAGAGGGAATCAGATTACAAATCCCACTGAATGTAATTAATTAGGGATTAAATAATTTGGAGGGAGATAAAGAGTTGGGAATAAAGCCAATTAATTATTATTTATTTATTAATTAATTAAAAGGGATAATTCCACTGTTGCGTTAACCAGTCATCAATCATTAAATATTAGGAGGGACAGAACAGTAATTCCCGCTTTCTACATATTTTCCACTAAATTTAAATTTCTAATTTTAAAAAGGGTGAAGTGCATTTTGTCCTTTAAATTTTGTCACAAATGAAAAATGTAAAAAGAATAACCAATAATAAATTTATTCATTTTTAGCATTGTTTTAGGGAGAATTATACTACTTTGGTCCGTCATGTTTGACCCGATTCCACATTTGGTTCATGTTGTTCCGAAGTTAACAAAGTTCACCTCCACGGTTCAATTTTAAACACTTTCGGTCTCCGCCGTTACATGCCCGTCTGCAAGTAACTTAAAACATTGTTTTGGGCCAAAAATGAAGTTTAATATTTTTCATTTTTTTGGGATGGAAAATAATTAGAAATTCTAAAATATACTACTTATAATTAAAATTTTAATAATATTAAGTATAAATAATTTGTTTAGTTAATTTCTATCTATTATTAAAAATTTAATTATAAATAGTATGAGTAAAAATAATATTAAGTATAATCAAAAATAATTTAATTTCTTTTTTAATTATTAAAAAAATTAATTATAAGTAGTATAATTATAATAATATTTTGTATAAATTACAAAAATATTTTTTTTAGTTAATTTCTTTTTTATTATTAAAAATTTAATTATAAGTAGTATATTTTAAATTTCTAATTATTTTTCAGCCCCAATTTTTTTTTAAATCTCAATTTTGGCCTCAAAATAGTGTTCTCCGTTACTTGCTAACGGACATGTATGTAACGGCGGGGATCGAAAGTGGTGAACTTTGTTAGCTTTGGAGCAATAGGGACCAAAAGTGGAACCGGGACAAACTTGAGGGACCAGAGGTGTAATTCTCCCGTTGTTTTATTATCAGTCAATTTTCCTGGGTGCGCTTTCATACAGTTCTGTTCAGTACCAAGTAAAGTCGCTAAACCTGGAACACGACTTTTGTACAAAAGTTCATAAAATTGGATACTGGAAATTGTACATCAAACCCAATTAATCACTCATCTTCAGTTCAAACTCAACAAACCCAAACCCCAAAACCAAAATCAGAAACCCGAAAAAACCCAGAGATGGATGATTACACGAGAGAAATGATGGATTTGAAAACCCTAGTCACTCGTACTTTGGAGAAGAAAGGCGTTCTTGCCAGGATCCGTGTTAGCTTCTTTGCCCTCATTTTTTTTTTTTTTTTTTTTGTCAAGTAATTAATTCGTCTGTTTTATGTTTGTGTTTGTCGATTTATACGTGGGCTTGAAAGAATATTTGTTCTTAGGATCTCATAATTTAGGGTTGTGGTGTATTAGTATTGCTAATACAATTTTTTAGTGTATTTTAAAAAAAACTATGGATTTTCTTTTAATTTTTCGGTAGTTTTCGATAGATTAAATATGACATTGCTAAATTTTGCTGAAGTGGGATTTGCGTGGACTTGATTGATGTCGGAACTCGAAGATTTAGGTTTTAAAATTTTCGTTTCGTAACTAGTTTCTAGAAGGCTTGTTAAGGTTCTCGAATTTAAGTTGATAGACAACCGACGTTAGTAAAAATGCAGTTTCTTAATGTGTTTCTATATTTATTGCAATATTAGAGTTATTTATTATCCACGTGTAAAAGTATTTGTAAAATTCGTGGGGGACAAATGTTCGATAAAATATGCTGAAAAGTTTCGATTTTTATGGTTATTAGGCTGAATTGAGAGCTAGCGTGTTTGAAGCTATCGAAGAGGAAGATAAAGTTATCGAAAAAGACGAAGGTCTTCCTCCTGCTTTATTGGGTAGCTGCAATGATCGTGCAAAGCATCTACACAATTCGCCTTCGGGTAATTTTCGTTTACGTTTGAAAATATGGCTGAAATTTTATGAAAAGAAATTATAAATAATGTTTAATTTTTTAATAAATTCCAGGAAGGCTTCTAACTGCCTTAATATGTGAATATCTGGATTGGGCGCAATTAAACCACACGTTGAAAGTATACTTACCGGAGTGTAATTTGGTAATTTTATCCACACCGTTGTTCGACTATTTTTTTTTTCACCGTGTGGTTTTATTTATTTACGATTGGACAGTTTTGTTGAATTTAGTTTTTAATTTCAGCCAAAGGATTCTTGGAAATCGGAGTTAAAAGATTTCGGGAGCAAGAACGCGTACGACATTAATCGGAACGGAGAAAGTGGGCCCTTGCTTTTGGATGTTCTTGAGGGTTTCTTAAAGTACGAGGTCAGATAAAAGTCCATTTTTTCATACAAAGCCTTATATACGATACTGTCCTTATATGAAGCACACATTAAATGGAAGCTATTTCGACGTAGAAATATTCAATTCCCGAGCTAATACGTATAGGCCTCGTTTGGGAACTATGAGCTAATTAATACTTACGAGATGAATAAAGTAAATTATTATGGATATTGTAATCCTAACCAATTCAATTAATTTTATCAATTCTATCAACATTCCCGAACGAGGCCATAGGTGTGAACTTCCATTGATAGAGAAGCTATAAATTATATTTTTGTGCCTTTGTATGGCAAATTACTCGCTTCACTAGAGTGTAAACCACTGCTATATAATTGTATTTCCGTTTCTTTTCCACTTTCTTTCTCATAAATAATCAGTTTTCTTTATTTTTTTATAAATATATATATTATTGTAGAATTTATCTCAAGAAAGAGGTGGCAGCCAAAGATCGAACACGCCTGAAGTCGAATTTATACCAAACATGGAAATTCGAAACAATAGGAGACCTTCATCTACTTCACCGGCTGGTGGTTTACCTCCACTAGGAAGGTTAATCATCAATAATTATTCCATTTATTTTTTTAAAATTAAAAAAATTAAAAGATTATAACTTGTAGTTCATTAATACTCCTTGCAGGCCTCATCACGCTTCACAGTCATCTGGTAAATACGACAACTATTTGAAGTTGATCCTTAAACATTTCTTAAGTTATTTATTATTTTATTATATTTTATTTTGTTATATTAGATCGAAGAGCAAGGTCATCTACATCGGGATATAGGAAAGATGAATACAATTGGCGGTATGGTAATAATGAAGAACTTCCGGAAGATGTAGTCCGTGCTTCTACTGCTTTGGAAAATCTGCATTTGGATAGAAAGACTCGTAATTTGACCACATCTTGGAGGTTTCGTTTCTCAACCCCTTGATAATATTGATGCTTTTCGTTTCACAGAGAAAATTTAGATATTGAAAAATAACATATCGAAAGGTTACTTCTTGAGAATGAGGAATTGGTGTACATTATTATCTTACAAATATAGAGGCCTAGATGTCGAAGTGTTAAAAATGGTGAGCATTTAGGGGCCTTGGCCCCCCGCTATTCCTAAAAAATCTTGTATTTTTATATATCAAGTTATTATTTTTTTCGAGTAATGTAGTATTGTTGCCTCTTAGAGAATTTTTTAGTGTATATTTGGCCACACAAAGACAAAATCTTGGCTCTACGACCTTATAACAAAATCATCGTTTACTATCTTTTCCCATGAGTGTTGTTTTTAAATTTTATTGACTCGAACTAATCCTTAATATCATTATTTATGTCTGTATTTTTCGGTGCAATATGATAGGCGATAAATGTAACTTATTTGTGTTATGTATTTGATTTCAGACATGCTGAGGATGAAGTTTCCGAGGACGATAGTACCGGTTAGAGACCAACTCCAGACGAAAAATCTTTTAACTTAAAACTTATTTAATAGGATTTGTTTTTCTATTGATCCAACAATGTTGATTTTTTATTGTTTTTATTTTTTTTTTGTGTGTTAATTTTTGGCCATGAAATGGCTTTGATTTTATGTAACATGTGCTTGTGTAATTTAAAATCTAGTGATCATTAAAACTAATTTTTATGTCCTCTCTCCATTTTGTTTTCACCTTTCACCTAATTAGGATATTTTAAACTTTTATTTCAACAATACATTTGATTTGTTTTGTTTTGCTTTATTCATTGGTTTTAGTGCTTGTAATAATTACCATTAACTTAATTTTAATATGGATTTATATCTGTGTTTAAAAAAAAAAATCAGAAATTGCATGAGATGTGAATATATTTTTTACATGGTTTTGTGGTCAATAAAATCCAATGAATAATTGATTTACTAATCTTTATATATAAAAGAAAGGTTTTATCCGAAACCCTAGATCCATTTCTGTGAAATCTTTGTAATTTTATCGATGTCTTTGCAGCCGAAAGAGTGGCCTCTCGTTGCAAATGTTGTAAAGGTTCTGAAAAATACGAACACGAGACTTAACCAAGGGAGTTTCGATACTAGTAGCTTCCGGAAGAAATGCAGTACGAGGGTTTATGTTTTAGTTAATATAAACGGCTATAAACAATTAAACATCGTAGTTTCGTCACTATTTGTAATGAATGATATTGGTAGTGATATTTCATGGTTTGAATGCATCTGCTTAGTTTGGTTTATATGTGGTGCAATTGCTCAAACTTTAGTGGCTTTAAATGAAAGAATTGATGATGTCCGAGGGTTTTGTAGATGCAACACCTGTCAAATTCATCGAGTATGATGTCTTCATACATGTTAGGGGTGTAATCGGACGGAAAAACTATTTTTTTTTTATCAGAATTGAAAGCTAATTCCAATTTTGTTTCTAAGAAAAGAATGAAAAAACCGAAACTAGGAATTTCGGATATTGGAATGAAAAAACATGTTCCAAAATCGGAAAATTTATGATGAGAATGAATGGAATTCAAAAAAATTCAATTTTTGTTCACCTAAAAAGTAAAATACTAATTAATAATGTTGGCATTTTAAGTATATTATTCAGAAAAAGTCGGGAAGAAAATTGGAATCTCCTATATATTCCGATCCAAATAATTTCAAAAAAATGGAAAATTGAATTTCAAAATTATTGTTACAAAATCAAGAAAATCACTGATAGGAATCGGCGAAAATCGGAAATTATGTTCCAATTGTCACCCATAAAAAAATACATTTAATGCAGTAATATAAATCTAAAGTGACAACTGACAGATAATATGAACCAAAAATATTTTAAAAAAAAGATAGTTATTATGTACAATGGTCAATGATGCTAAAAAAAACTTAAATATGTGTTTCCTTCTTACACTTATTTCCTTACAAGAGAGACTATTGCCAATGAAATAAACAAACAAAAAAATTAAATGTTTTATCAGTCCTCTTACTCTTGATAATAAATCGAAAGTACCGAACAAAATCACTCTTTATAAACTCCATTTATACCTTCTCGTCCACCTTATGTCCGTTCGTCTCCTCATTTTCGAGGCTTAAACTCCGATTATCCTCATTCGAAGATTTCCCTTCGTTTTGCTCTTCAACACCACTCGACTTCTCCTATTGCATACAAATTCTTGTTTTTGTTACGGATTTTTCTAGTATTTTCTAACATACTTCACAAAAACCCGACACAAGAAATAATAATATACGACTTCACAAAAAAAAAAAAAAAGGGCGGCTTTTGTATTTTATTCAACTGTTTGTAATTTCGGGAACAATTCGGCTAGGTAAGATTATAATTTAATATGAGTTCTAAGACTCGAGACTTCAGTTTGTAATGCCTAACTCTTAATAGAGAAAAGTTAATACTTGTTGGAATTTTACGAATAAAAACACAAACATAAGGAATACGCATATAAATGCAGGAATACGAACAAGTAATACTAACCTTATTCTTGTCTCTCCATCGAGAAAGCAAACTAATCTTTCTCGTTGGCATTTCTTGCGAATGATCTTGATCACTTTGCTGAACCGATCTACAGATAACACCCGAGATTATTATCGAACTATTAAAGATGCCCGTTTTTTTTTTCTTTTTATGGGCAAGGAATTAAACGAGGGGAGCGGTAGTAATTTCATGGAAATAAAAAAATAAAGTTAGAAAAAAACAATTGTGTTACCGAGGAGAAGACTGTGCTTTGGTTTGGCCCGACTGGTACTGCAAGGTAGCTTCGAGCATAGACTCTGCCATAACCGCCCTCTTTTCCATCTCCGCCAGGGCGGCAGTTGTTTCTTTATATTTATCCTGCACGTGATTGTTGCAATGTAAAGTGTAAACGAGAAAACCCAATAAAATCTAAAATCAAATTTAAAAAAAAAAAAAAAAGAAACCTGAAGAACTTGAGCTGCATATTTCTGAGCAGCAGCATCTTGCTCGGCAAATATACGAGCATCCTCCGTCACCCTCTGTGCTTGTTCTACCCTCATTAATATCTGTTAAAAATGAAAAATTAAAAAATAATAATAATAAACGAGTCGGAAATTTTCACCGAAACCGAATAATACAGCAGTAGTTATACCTGAAGCATGGCGTTCTCTTGTTCGTGCTTATCAACAAGTGCTACCCGAAGTTTAGAGACCTCTTTTTCTAATTGCTGAACCTATAATAATAAAATTGAAGAATCAAATTAAAACAAGTAAAAATAAATTAAAATAAATTATAAAGTATTGTGCATGGAGCATTTTAGATACCCTTGCACTTAGTTGTCGCCGATTGTCGTGCTTAACCATCTCCATTAATGCTGTTTCAAGCTCTTCTGCTCTGTTATAAACAAAACTAAAACTCGTTAATACAATTCATTGATAAATATTAAATTACGCATTTCCATATTATAGTTAAAAAAAATTATATCTTGGTAAATACGAATTTTAAGACAGAACTACAGAGTTGCGTTCACCTGAGCTCAGCAGATTGTTTTTCCTCGAGCAGCTTCGATAGCTCAACCTTAAGCCATACCACCTGAATAAAATCAACATCTTATAAAGTTGCTGTAAAAAAAACATGTTCGATAAACGGCACAAACAATTTAGTTACATTCTATGCATGCAAAAAATAACTAAAATATTTGAATTCAGAAATTGTTACATCTATAATTTACACTTTCGGCAAGTAATGAGTAATAGCTACCTGTTCTTGAAGATCTTTAGTGGGGTCCACCTCCACGTCACCATTCAAGCCCATATATATCTCATCCACATTCGACACATTACTATTCATCTCACTATCCGTTTTTTTTCCCGATTTATCATTTCCTACAAGTATCGAACTCGGATCCTGTTTGAAACTATATAAATCCCTCCAAACTCTCATTCCTTTCGATCTTTCTTCGACTGCAGCTTTGACCGTCGGTCGGTGTTTATTCCGTAATTCTTGCAATCTTTTCTCTTGCACGTTTTGGAAGCCCATGCAAGCTGTCAGTACAAGTTGACTGCTGTCGAAGGTTGACCCCGCTAGTGACTGAAGCAGCGTGACCGCATCTCCAGCATCTTTTGTTGTAACCAATGCAGGTCCTACAAAATAACTGAACAAAAATAAGTCTCGTATTCAAGTGGATTATTTATTATAATTTTTTTTTTGGTAAATATATTTCGAAGAATAGTGATGGACAAGTACCATATAGCTCCATCAAAGCGAGTGCTGTACGGAATAGCATTACGCGATTTCCTTCAAAGAGGAGCACATCCCAGACTCTAAGAACTGAAGGCAGATAAAACTAATTAGTTTACTTTTACAAATTTTAGAAGTTGATTAATAAAGAAATGATATATAAATTCTCCATTAATTTTTCGAATTTAGTAATGCATGACTGAGATAAAAGAATCTGACCGCTTTCCCATGGAAGCATATTCATAAATATTGTGAGGAACCACGGTCCAGTCACCCATGCCACCTGTACTCCCAAGTAATCCAGATGGTTTACTGTGGTAGACACCAAATTTCACGAGGAGCATAATTTTTTTTTTAAATAAATAAATAATAATAATAATTGAAAGAAAAATAAAAATCAAAGCTTTTAGCAGAAAAGTTATCAAAAGGAACGGACCCATTTTGGGAAATTTTTCGCGCACCAACTCTTCAAGAACAAGCTGATCAACCTACCAAGAGATGATTAATCATATTATGCCTTTTTATCAAAAAGACTAGATAAATTGTCTCTTAAATTAAGCAAAAGCAAGGAATACCTGACATTCGATCATTTCTTCTGAATAATATCCATCAAAATAGTCATCTAGAATACCCAGTAAGGCCCTGAAAATAGCATCAATAATGTCTCAAACAAGTTCGCAATTCTATGCATTTTATAGAAATGCAAAACGAAATACACACTTCATGTAATTAAATTACAATATCTTGATGTGCAACGCAACATTTTACATGGTCGGCGACTATAAAGTATTTCACAAAATGGGCCTGAAATAATATAATAAAATATTTTACCAAGATATTGACCTACCAAAATGCATTTTCCTCTGGCATCAAAAGCAATAACAAACCTGCAAAGAAATTCATGGCCTGCATAAAAAAGTAAAAGATAAATAAAAAAAAAAAAAAATATATATATATATATATATATATATATATATATATATATAAGTTATTAAAAAAGAAAAAGAAAAACAACGACAGATTTACCTGGCAGTATCCAACAGAGGGATTATGACGGGCGTATGCAGTAAGTAACCGCCTTAAAGCATTTCTACCATCCTCGTCTAAAGCAGGGTGACCAGGAAAAGTTCTCGGTAAATCCTGTATCAATAAAATTACATATCCAATTATAAACAGTAAAAAGAAAATGATTTCACATATGAAGAAGAACGAAGTAAAAAACCTTCTCGATCTGCCCTTTCCATTTTTCCGGCACACCGACACACTCCACTTGGTTCGTAGCTTCTACATCGGTATCTGGAGATAGCAAATTCTGATAGTAATTCTCCACTCGACGTGCTCCAACACCAACGAAGGCTTGCCACATCTGCAAATCCAAACAAAAATAATAATAATAATAAATAAATAAATAAATAAATATTAGAAAAAAAAAGAATATTCAGTCTTACGACTCTTTATCTTACTTCTCCCCTTAGTGCCATCGGCACTCCTCCTTGAACAAGACACTCAAGCTCCTCTTTCCAATGAGGTGGAGATTCCGAATTCATAACGGGAATATTCGCTCTCGAAATTACGTCTTGAACGGGGTCCGATTCAGATCTTTCTAAATCGTAAAACTCCTCATCGGATTCCTCTTCGGAAGCTTCTATAGAAGGAAGCTGCGTCTCACTTTTAACCAAATTGGCCTTCTTTTCTTTCACACGAGAGCTCATCATATCTTCAATGGCACCAAGAGATGGCCTGATCTCTGTCCACGTTAGTACTCGATGAAGTTTTTTACCGGGCCCCTCTTTATTTTCTTCGTCATTTTCATCAACATTTTTGGAACTATCGCCAGCTGTAATATTGGTGCTACTGGTTTCGAGTATACCATCGGGTTTCGATCGCCTTTCAAGAAAATCCTTCCATCTATCTGACCTCTCCTCCTCTTCTTCCTAAGAGAATTATCAAATATAAATATAATTCGAATATAAAAATATTCTTCTTCTACTGAAGATCGAGTTCGTAGAGAAGACGGGAAAACAACCTTGTATATGCTAGCATATTCCCGGTATCTTTGCAAGTGTTGAGGTCTCACCGAAAAGCCATAAGCATCCCTGTTTACCGGAAACAAATATTAAAAACAAAATTATATATAGATATTACGAATCCATTTTCCGTCACTCGATTTCTAAACAGCAGTTTCGAGTTTCGGATGCCTTACCAGTAAAAGGATACAGACTAAATCAATATATACATGCCATACATACACACACCCTGTTTAAATCAGGAATTTCTTTAGATCAAAAGGAACATAGCAAAGGAAACCCTAAAAACCCGGAGATCACAATAGAATCATAACATACACTCTTAATCCTCAATTCAAATGCTGTCGATCTAAATAATGTGAACTAAAACGTTTCACAGATTTACAAATAGGCAAGAGACGGTCAAAATTAAGCAAAGCCGAAACGAACGAACCTCTTGTGATCAAAAGTAGCAACAGGAGCCGGGCTCACCACAACCGCCGCCGCCGCCGCCATCGCCGGAACAACAAAATCCAACTCAAAAATAACTCCTTTTTTGTTCTATTCCTCGTTAATTCGCTGCAAATCAATAAACTGCAACGGTAAATATAAAATGGGAAATGCGCCTCTCTGCTGTTTTCTCGTTTATCGACTACACAGAAGAGTGATGAATAACACAAGTGCCGACGGTAGTGTGTGTAATTACTGTGTGGGAGTGGGGGTGGGGCCCACCAATAATCACATGGAGAGTGCGAATTTACCGACGGGGAAAAATGGTTTACATGTGAGAGAGAGAGAGAGAGAGAGAGAGAGAGAGAGTTGACTTCCTTAGAAGAGTGAATTTGCAGGCAGAAAATTGTTTTGAATATGATCCCTTTGTCGGTGCTGATTAGCAACGGCGCTGAAATTCAAGGGTTCTCCAATGGAGGTGGCTTTTTTTATTTATTTAATTAATTCGTAGCGATGATTTTGTAATTGGTTTTGATATTTTTTCCGTAGCTGATTTCCATAAAATTATAGTTGATTTCGGTAAATTTTAGTTGTTTTCGATTATTTTGTAGTTGATTTTGATAAATTGAAATGATTTACACGGCAGTAAAATTACGAATACGTTCGTTCACAATAGTGTTCTCTTTCTCTCTCTAAAAATCATCAAATCCACCCAAACCCCAAAATCCCCAAAAGCCCCAAAAACCCTCAACCTCTCTCACAAATTCTCCCAAATCCGAAAATCTCGTCAATTTAAAAGGTAATTAATCATCTAAAGTAGTTATATATATTGAATTTGTGGTTAATCATGTGAAAATCCCCAGAAAATCGCGATTTGGAGCTGTTTTTAGTGTTGGGTTTTCGAATTTTCCACGCTCAAAATGGGCGTGTGAAAGCAGTTTCCACGTCTGGTTTATGCGTGGAAACTGCTTTCCCACGCCCAAAATGGGCATGGAAAATTAGTTCGGGCGTTCGGTCCAGATGCCGATTCTGGACCGGTCGTCCGGTTCAATTTTTTTTTTTTTTTTAACCAGTATAATCGAAATGAATCATTAGATTTAAACAAGTATCAATTAACAAACTCGTTGTAGCCTAGTTGGTCAGACGTTTCATCTATTACACAATAGTTCCGTGTTTGAGTCTTGGTAGCAACGCGTATTTATTAATTTTTTTTTGCCCAGTATAATGAAATAAATAATTATAGTTAAATAAGAATATGTTATCAAAATGGTTGTAGCCAAGTTGGTATTTCTAATAACCCGTGTTCGAGTCCTAAACCGGGCGCGAAAAGCTGTGTTGCGGGCCCAAACCGGGTCCGGAAAGTACTTTTCCGCGCCCAAATCGGGCGTGAATCGAGCTTTTTTGCGCCCAATTTGGTCGTGAAACGTATTTTACGGCGTCCAAATTGGCCGTGAGTCGCGATTTAAAGAACAAAAACGAACAAATTTTACCTCATTGGGTACTGTATCTCGACGACCTTCATTCGATGCACTCATTTTTCTTTGCAAATCGCTACAATAACATGGATTTTGGAACGATTTCTAATATAAAAGCTATTAAAAATAAAATTGTAGGGAGATAAAGATAAGTAGAGAGTGAATTTTTTAAAACCGCATTCGTAATTTTGCTACCGCGAATATCACATCCCTTTGATAAATTATAGTTGTTTTCGATAATTTTGTGGTTGATTTGACAATTTTGTAGTCAATTTTAATTTTGGTAATCTGAAATGCTAATTGTAGTGGGACTTTTACTGAAATTGGCTTATTTACAGCGGTAGTCTCATTTGTCAATTTTCTAACTTTCTAAAAAATCGAAACTCTCTCAACTAAAAAAAATCGAAAACTTAGAATATAAAGGTCGTTCGACAAATTCGAAACCAAAAACAACATTTTTTTTTTATGGCCAATTCATATTACTTTTACAAGGTAAAAAAAAAAAAAGGAAAGTTAGATCGTGTTGTGCAGCACGTAGGGCATGAAAAAAAGGAAAAAACTTTGAAGTTCCCGTCCTCTAGGGGCCGGGAATATGGGTTTTACTTTTTTTTTTTCTTTTTTTTTTCTTTTTTTTTTGTTTACTTTATTCCTTTAGTATTATTTGGTAGGGTGATGATGGTGATTTTGACGAAAAAATTGACGATGAATATACAAACGAGTACAATAATCCGAATATTTGTTATCATGTTCATCAAATAATTACAAAATTCGATATTTACAAAAAAATAAAAAAAATAATTAAAACATGAAGTTCCCGTTCTGCAGAACACGAGAACTTGAATAATCTTCAAGTTCCCATGTTCTGCAGAACGGGAACTTCATGTTTTTTGAGTCCTCCGTTCTGCAGAGCACGGGAACTTGAAGATTATTCAAGTTCCCGTGTTCTTCAGCACGGGGGATTCATATTTTTTTTTTTTCGAAACTAAAAAATTAAAAAGTTTTTTGAGTTTCCCGTTCCACAGAGCACGGAAACTTGAAGAAAGTTCAAGTTTCCGTGCTCTGCAGAACGGGAAGTTCAAAAAACTTGAATTCTCCGTTTTACAGAGCACGGATATTGAAAATTTACATGAATTGAGCCTCGTCTGTTACAGATTCAAAGTCGAAAAATTTCTGAAATTCGAATGTCTTGAGAGAGTTTGGGAATAGGAGAGAGAATTTCAAAAAAAAATGAAAAAGGTTCCGCTGCAAATAAGCCAATTTCAGTAAAAGACCCGCTGCAAATAGCAACACCCTTTGGTAATATGATAATTTTATAGTTGATCTGAAAAAAAAATGTAGTTGATTTCGAAAATATTTTAGTTGTTTTCGAAAATATTGTAGTTGATTTCGGTAATATTATAGTCAATTTTTTTAAAAACAAAACTGAAAATTAACAAAAAAGAAAATGAAAAAAATAATTATTTTTGAAATAAAATATTATTTAAAAAATATTAAATTAGTATTTTTGAAATAATAAAATTAAAAAACGAAAATTAACATTAAAAAGGGGGGAACATATCAAGTAGTGGGTAATGGGAAATAGTGGAAGGGTAAATTTGGAATCGATGAATTGGATCTACGGCTCACAAGAGAAAAGTGGTTGGACATATCCTTATAAAAAAAAAGGGGTAGCGGCTAAAACAAATACCGTTTCTTTCTCAATTCAATACCATCAACATAAAAAATAAAAAAATAAATAGGTAATGACATTATTACCCTTAATGAAAATCAATATCACACACAAAAGTTATCGCGGTTGTAAAGGCCCGGTTATGACGGTGGCAGAGGCGGAGGGATGACGGTGGTGGGTATGGTGGGGGTAGTTATGGCGGCTGCAATGACATTGGTGGGTACGATGGGGGTGGTTTATGGCGGCTGTTATAGCGATGGTGGTCGTGGTTATGTTGAGGTTTTAATGGCAATAACGAGGCGGTGGCTATGACGTTGGCGGTGGTGGTAGCGAATCTAGATTTTAATATTGGATAATTGTCGATGACTACAATAGCTATGTTGTAAGTGTCTGCGGACGTCTAGGGTTCAAAATTGGGATATTTTCAAACTGTGCGACTACGAATTACTATGAGTATCTATATATGACTATAGTCGAAAAACATAAAATAAAAATCTAGCTTTAACAATTTTCCATATTTATGCAAGGAAAAAATAGGTTTTTATAATAATGAAAGAAATACTAAAATAATAAAAAAAAAAAAAAAAAAAAAAACAAACAAAAATGGTAGATACAAAATTGATAATATTAAATGTTAAATAAAAATGATAAATAGCATTTAAATATTAGTTGGTGAAAATTTCATAATTTGTGTGCAGGGCAATTTTGAAATGAATTTAATAAATAATGTGGAACAAGCGTCTTAACGTCATGGCCAAGAATATGGACATGGTACTCGGCGCTTGGAAGGGACCGATAGACTTGTCGGTGGGACCCATGTACGATTTCCATGTCGTGCTTGGCTTGGACTTCATGCGAAAGATAAGTGCCGTTGTGATGCTTTCTTTCAATATTATTTGTATAGTGAGCATGGTAACGGATAGGAGTGGACCCACTGCCGGCTCTATGCAACTTGCTAAGCACAAACTGACATGCTTGGCAACTATGGAAATAGAGGATACCAAAGTGGAGCCGCGCATTTGCCAAGTAAGAGGTACCATTCCTTGGGCATATTATTGGGCATGGCCAATTGCACATGGACGAGGCGAAAACTAAGGCGATCACGGAGTGGGAACCGCCGACCAACGTAACCGAGTTACGTTCTTTCATTGGTTTGATTAACTATTATCAACAGTTCATTCTAAGCTACTCGGACCGAGTCGCGCCTTTGGCAGACCTTCTTAAGAAGAAGAAGGAGTGGAGTGGCCCAAACATTGCCACAAAGCGTTCGAGGACCTTAAAAAGGCGGTAAGACAAGAGCCAGTCTTGGCGCTACCCGATTTCACTAAGACATTCGAGTTGTACACGGATGTCTTTGACTTTACTATTGTTGTAGTGTTGATGCAAAAGGGACACCTGATATACTACGAGAGCCTTATGCTGAACAATAGGGAACAACAGTACACCGTACAAGAGATGGAGATGACGGCGATCGTTCATTGCTTACCATTGTGGATACATTACTTGTTTGAGGCCAGGTTTGTGGTCAAGGCCGACAAGATTGCGACGAGCTACTTCCAAACCGAAAAGAAGTTGTCCCCCAAAAGCAAGATCGATGGCAAGATATCTTAGCAGAGTTTGACTACACAATGGAGCATAAGCCGGGCAGACCCAACGTCGTAGCCGATGCACTTAGCCATAAGGTTGAGGTCGCGGATCTTATCACCATTTGTGGAAACCTATCCGAGCGCATCAAGGAAGATTTGTGACAATTCGCCAACACCATCAAGGTGTTTGAGACGACGAGGACGTCGCCGGATTAGGTGGTGGAGAATGTCATGACCGCTCATTTTGCCTTGGAACCAAGGGGTTAAAGATGGTCCATGAAGCGAACCCAAGTCGAAGAGACCCAATTAGGAACAAGATTTCTTAGAGGAATTTGATTACACGTTAGAGTATAAGCTGGGAGCCAACGTCGTAGCCGATGCACTTAGTCGCAAGGCTGAGGTCGCGGATCTTAGCACCATTTGTGGAGAACTATCCGAGTGTATCAAGGAAGATTTGTGACAATTAGTCAATACCATCAGGGTGTTTGAGACGGGACGTTGCCAGATTAGGTTGTGGAGAATGTCATGGCCGCCCATTTTGCCTTGGAACCAAGGGGTTAAAGATGGTCCATGAAGCGAACCGAAGTTGAAGAGGGTCCAATTAGGTCTAAGAGTAGAGATCCTTAGAGAATTCTCGAAGATCTTTTAGAATCTTCCCATTAATGTAAAAATTCTTATATGATCTTCCTTTGTATATATTTGGTAGGAGATTATAGGAGTTAATATTAGTTATTAGATCAAGATGATCATCACCATCCATTGAGGAGGTTGATTTGTATAAATAGGGTAGTCTCATTCATTTGTAATTATCTAAGAATTCATTGAATAAAGTATTCTTAATATTATACAACACTTGTATTCTTTCTTAACCACTTGCACACACTCTTGTGCACTTTCCAGTGAAACTGACTTAGTATATTCGCCAGGGGCAAAGATCGAATAAACACGAAGGGTGTTAATTTGTGGCTAAATGCCGCAAACTACTTAATCGAGGTTCAAGTCCGTGATATTGGACATTCTCATCGTCTTGTGACGTGATAAGTAAACTAATATTATTTTCGATATATATATTAAAGTCTAGTCCAAGAATAAGTGCTTTTGATAAGAGTATTTCATTCGCTCTATTTTCTTTTACTCATAATCATAATTTGGGTACATATTTTGCTTGTTTTATTTATTTATTTTGTATTTTGTTTTGTATGTTTCTCTCTTTATTTTGGATGTGTCCTATGCATGTCAGAGTGAACACTTAGCTGGAAGCAGAGCACTTTCGAACTGGGTTGGCTGAATTATCGAATGTGGAAAAAAAGATGTTGGTATCAAACGAGATCCTGAAATTGATGCCTTTATAAAAGCCATTTATATGCCGAACAAAAGACTAGTTTGGTCACATAGTATGTTAAATAATAAATTTTAAAAAAAATTACTTATATAATAAGGGTTTAGCCATACTAAACTCATACTCATTCATATATTTTTCAACTGAAATGCTATTCATAGTGCGGTTTTTACCGGCTTGCAGTGCGATTTATTTCATTTGTAACTTTTCTAAAAAAAACAAAATTCGCCCGCTATTTCGTGTATTATTACACGAAATCCACTCAATAATTTTGTGTCTTTTCACACGAAATATAAGTGTTTATTGTTATAGAACACGAAGGAAGAAACTGTTAGATTGAAAATATTTGTGTATTTCGTGTAAACGTACACTAAATGTGACATCATATTTCGTGGAGTTTTCTACGAAATGGAAGACCATATTTCGTAGATTGTTCCACGAAATATGAAGTAACATTTCGTGAAATTCAGTACGAAATCACTAATTGATTTATTTTTTAATTAACCAATTTATTTCACACACTCAAATTGACCTAAAAATTCAAATACAAATACAAATTGAACTAGATTTCAAATACAACTACAAATTGAACTATAATTCAAATACAACTACAAATTGATCTAAATTTCAAATACAAATACATATTCAACTAGATTTCAGATACAACTACAAATTGATCTAAAATTCAAATACAAATACAAATTGAACTAGAATTCAAATACAATTACAAATTGAACTAGAATTCAAATACAATTACAAATTGAACTACCGACCAGACTTTAATTGTTCGTACAAGAGTAGTCGGGGTTTGTACATTTTGAGTAAGTGCCTCAAGTTTTTAGCTCTATGGTGTACCCATGCCGGATAGATTGGTGGTAGAGGACTATTCGCGACCAAATTAACAAACATGAAATGATTGTTGTGCAATGTCACAACAATCACATGATAAGTGACCACTGTCAAACATAGGAAGGTAAGTCATACTCCCTACTTGAGTCAAAAGTACCACTAATGCACTGTATCTGGTAGCAATGGCCAATCCCATTTCATTCATGTCCATCCAATAAGCTTGTGGACAAGGCCCTGAGGTCCAGTCATACTTGCGTATGACCTCAACGTATCCGGTACTGCCAAACATCGCCGTGTAAACATTAGCATGCTCGTATAACTCAATAAGCAACTCCCCTCTCACTTGCGACCATCTTTCTTGATCCCCGTACACGGCTTGAGCAACGCACCGGTACCCACAGTTGCCATCCGCCATCACGTTAACATAATCTTGAATAAGACGGACCATAAATCTGGGCACGAAAGAATAAAAGTCGATTCCTTCATGTGCATGTATTGTAGCGGCAGCAGATTCTTGTGTGGGAATACGAGAACCACGACCTTTCATCTTCGATTGAGGCGTTCCATCAGTGCTTCTCTCAACCTTTGCTTTAGGAATCTTTGCACCAGATGAGGTTTGGCGACCCTTGGAACCACAAGACGACTTAATTGTCTCCTCATCAATATGATACTGCCATCCAGAAGGGTCTCTCTTTGTCGAGTTATTCTTTGGTCGTCCTTTGGTCTTAACAAATGATGGCTCGGACAGATGCGACGTAGACGGATAAACGATGCCACGCAATGAGGCCACGGCATTTATCTTACTCATGTAATTCATCTTCTTCAAATTGCAATTCAGGTCATCAATCTGTCTATCCACAATCTCCTCGCGGTTTACTTGATACTCAGGTAGCTCCGAAGGCTCAACTGCCATGGTACTCCAGAATGGATGCAAGTCTAAAATGACGAACGTGCCATTATCTTCCATTTTCTGCACAATTTTGCACGCGCATGGGAGCCCATGAGTATTCCAAAGATAGTGTGTGCTAATACTCGGATCTTGCATCGCCGGGGACTCCATCTCTTCATCCAATTTCTCTAATGCCAGATGCGTAACATAACAAATCAAACCCTGAAAACACGGCCATGCTGCAGTATGCTTCCTTATCTTGGATGATAATGAAAAATCGCACTTCAGCTGACTAATTTGGATATAAACTTGGTCCCGAAGTTTGCCTTGCACGTTATCCAGACCTCCGGTCGAAGCATTTAACCAACCCTTCGCTGAAGAATGAGCACTCTCCACCCTATCCAATTACAACAACAATCAAAGCATACAACGACAATCAAATTACAAAATAAATATTATTTTTATATAATATATTTTATCATTTAAATAACTAAAACATGTAATACCTGTTGGTGCTCGTGTTGCCAAAATGATACACATTGCGAGTATAGGCTCGAACAAACTTCTACTTGTATATCAACCACGTATCATTCACATACTGTATCAGCCTAGGATACCCTGCATACCGTCCAACAATTTCATTGTAATTGTAATGATACTCTTCTTCGGTTTCTGATTTCACCAGCTTAGCCCACAGCACACGTCGGAATATTAGACCTTGGTCTTTGTTGCCTCCCATAAATTTCGTCGCATTTGCCTCAACATTTCTGTTTATATGGAATATACACAACATATGATACGAAAATGGGAAGACATTTGGCAGTGCTTTCAAAAGACCCAACTCTCTGTCTGTCAAGACCGCATCAGGTTCGACACCATCTAGCAATTCTTTCAAACAATTCAAAGTCCACTCGTAGGTGTCTGCATCTTCATGCGACATAAATGCAACAGCAATTGTAAAATTCCTCCCAACTTGAGTTATCCCAATTATTTCCAAAAGAGGCATTCCATACCTACAACAATGTTGTTTTTACATATTTAAACAATACAAGACATTAAAACACAATAATCATAATTTAAACAATCGTAATTTTTACTTACTTATTGGTTTTGTATGTGCAGTTCATCAATATAACATACGGGAACAGCTGTAATAACTTAATAGATTCGGGACATGCAAACATAATATCTGTAATCGTGTTGCTCGTTTCACTATCGACGCGATGCCAATATCGATACTCGCCTTGTTGAAAGTTATGCATCATAAACTGAATAACAGTCATGCCCTCCATTTCTTCAGATTTAATCTTGGCCAACTCATTGTAAACATGCTTCATAGAGGTTTGTATCGTCGGATCATCTTTTCTCAATCTATCCATGATTAGCATTGGCTTCACGTGAGAATTTCGCAATTCTTTAATTCTTGCTTTCTGTTGTGGAGTTATACGACTAGTCGTACCTTGTCCGTGAGGAAACAAAGCCGGACGATGACTATGCCTGCCATCGCTGACAGTCAACCGCCATAATTCATCAAACCTTGATCTTTTGCCAATCAATTTGAACGGACAACCACATTTTTTTGTTCCTTTGTTTCTAGGATCTTCCACATCGATATTCGTTTGTCGGCCATGTCCGTATTTGTCACACGTCATGTACTGTGCATTCTCCCTTTTAGACTGACAAATCAAACGGTGACAATGACTAACTGCAGTTGCTTTCGCCCAGTTGATTAATTCTTCCCTACTACCGAACACAATATCAACTTGGAAGAAGTGAGAGAAATCTTCATATTCATTTTGATCCAAAACCGAGGGATCAAAATACAAATTGTCGTCATATGGCTGCGTAAATACAAAAAAAATGTTAGATACTTGCACACACACAAAAAAAAACAAAAAAAAACTAGGTATTTCGTGTAAAAGTACACGAAATTAATGCATACATTTCGTGTAGTACTGCACGAAATGAGTAACAAAACAGTTTACTGCTGTTTCGTGTGACTGTACACGAAATAAGAGGTACAATTTCGTGGTTTTGTACACGAAATGACTGAAAAACATGAATAAGGTGTTAATTTCGTGCAAACCACTACGAAACGACTTCAATTATTTCGTGATACGCTACACGAAACGACTGAAAATCGAAAAAAAATCACACTAAAACGTAATTTTTTACCTCATTTACGGGATCGATGTTGGCCATCTTGATAATCGTTGAGTTTTAACTGATTTCTACGAAAACAAATCACGATCTACAAAAGTCGAAATATTTGGAGGTTGAGAGAATTTTGTAAAAGGTTAAAGTGTTTTTTGACAAATGAATTATTTCGCACTGTAGCTGGAAAAAACCGCACTATGAATAGTAAGCCCCATTTTTCAAACTTGATAGAATGACTCAACTTCAGCTTGGTTCACAATTAATTAGGTTCGGCTCAAATAAATTCTGGTCGAGCCAGTGGATTTGGGGTAGACCCGGCTCCATTGCTAGTTCTATAAATTTGTAGTACTTTGATATCTTTAATTATTCTTAATGCTTATAAATTTATAATTTAAAAATGGGTATAGATCGTCCACCTCCATGAGGGAAGGTCAAGTTACGAGAAAAAAGATTCTCATGTTTGGGTAATTACAACCATCCCCATCAACTATAAATTTTTTTACACATAGACCCTTGCGTTGGCATTTTTAATGGAATCTTCTAAATTATGTGGAATATTCTCCAGTTTGTGCACGTTTACCCCAATCGAGCTCCACATTTTGAAACAAGATGATCATAAGATGTGTCCCTTGACTTGTAAATATCAGATCGTGGTGCATCAGAAACAACATTTTTGCACAAAACGAGTACACACTAGAGAAAATTTCACGGGACAAGAAAATTATGTTGAATTTGACACCATAAGAGTGAACTTGTAAGAAGATTCATAGTCGATGGGTGGTTATAATTACCAAAAAAGAAGGGATTTTTTCATAATTTGACCTTACATCATGGGTGGTCGTAACTTACCCTTTGATATTTGATAAATTTATCGGGTAAATTACAACAAACCTCGAGGTACGGTCAAATTATGAAAAAAATATCCTATTTGGTAAATTACAACCACCCCCTCAACTCTGAATCTTCTTACACGTCCACCTTTGCGGTATCAAATTCAACATAATCTTTTGAATTTTGTGGAATGTTCTATAGTTTATACTCGTTTTGTGCAAAAATGAGTTTCTGATGCACCACAATCTGATATATATACAAGCCAAAAAACGCATCTCATGATCATCTTGCATCAAAATGTGGAGCTCGAATGTGATAAAACGGTACAAAATAGAGAATATTCCATATAATCCAGAAGATTCTCCTAAATCTGACACCACAAAGGGGGACGTGTAAAAAGATTTATAACTAAGAGGATGATTGTAATTACCCAAACATGAGAGATATTTTCATAATTTGACCATACCTCAGGGTTGTTGTAATATACCCTAAATTTATTTGGATGGTTGTAATTCTAAATGCAAGAAAAGGTTAAAAAAAAAAAAAAAAAAAAAAGAAATCCTTCTCCAGCTGGATCAGCTCTGCTAACATAAGCCTCACGCTAACGTGAGCCCCCATGCGCAATTAACCTATACTCTTCTCTACCCACCATGCCAGGCGCACTCAAATTCACCAATTTCACCATCTTTCACTCTCACAAATTGATCAACAGTTTCTCGTCTCCGATCCCTTCCGCCGCCGTCGATTCGGGGAAAATTCTCCGGCGCAATTACTTCGCCGGCTGGTGGTGTAGGACGACCCCATGCTCAACCCCCGCGCTCGGTGGCACCACCCCCAAACTTTTCCCTACCCGTCGGAATCACTACCGGAATCTCAGCTTCTACACCTCCGATTCTAGGAATAAGGGGCAAGACAGTCATTTTCATCGCACAACGAAAAACAATTTCGGAACTCAAATGGGCGCCGGTGTCAATTGCAAGGTCGATACCGCATCTGACGTGTCACCGCCGCATAAAACGCCGCCGCCGCCGGATTCGTCTAGATTGCTCACGTTGCCCACGATCTTGACGATCGGCCGCGTCGCCGCAGTCCCGCTCCTCGTCAGCAGTAATTTATCGAATTTCGAATCTCCTGTTTGTTTAAAATCATTTGATCTCCGATTTGGTTAGAGAGGAGAAATAACGATAATTGCAATTAGAATTCATGGCAGCTCAAATTCTTGCATTAACATAGTTAACCTGAATTTTCCAAAATCAGGAGAGAGAGCAATTTGATTTAATGTCCAATTCAATCTATTTAGTAGCAGCCATTTTTGTGCCAATTCCATAGTTAACATATTAATATATCTTACCAGCCTTTTATGTTGAGAGTTGGTGGGGACCACCTGCCACGGTCGGAATTTTCATAGTGGCTGCCGCTACAGATTGGCTTGATGGATACCTTGCTCGAAAGGTACTGCTTTTTCAACATTTTAATTGGAAAATCGTCTGTTTTTCTCTTTATTTTGATAATTACATGTTCATGTACAACTATGGTGTAACAGATGAAATTGGGTACTCAATTTGGAGCATTTTTGGATCCAGTGGCTGATAAGGTAACACTGCCTATTTTTGGCATACTCTCAAATTATTTGCTCGAGTATTATTTCGTCGACGAAGTTTTTAATCTTGACAAAGCTTTTTCCTTTTTCTTTTTTTGGTATTGATGCAGCTCATGGTAGCTGCCACCTTGATCTTATTGTGTACCAAACCCTTTGAAGCTGGCATGTTTGGACAAGCACCATGGCTATTGACTGTGCCTGCAATTGCCATAATTAGTAGAGAGGTATAGTTCCAAGGCTATATTTGATAATCGATTTAATTCGCCACAAATAGTTCGGCTACACGTTTCATCACTCGCAGTGACCCAATTCCTTCTTTCCCAGACAAAACAGGGCCAATACACGTCAACATTTGTACATTATCTAATTTTCATATTGTCATAAATATATTTCGTCTTTTTTTTTTTAACGTTAAAATACAACATATAATACTAAGAAAGCTTGATGCCAATACTTCAGTCTTCCTACCAAAGAGCCTGATAGAGAGGCTATAAATGGAAGGGCTACTTTTTAGAATGCATGGAATTGGTTGTCAGGAATTTTAAATATGAACTCCATTTTTTTGAGTATAGTTATGGAACACAACTAGATATTGTGAAAATTTTCTATTGAAGAGAATGTCAATAAAGGAAAAGGTACTTTTGGGAATGCATAGAATTGCTCCTAGCTCTTTATAAGGAATTGTATAATAGTGTACTCAAGACTTCTCGTTTAAAAATTGTTTATGAATTTTATAACTATTAACAAATACTTACTAACCAGGTGTTACATTAGAAACTTCTATTGTACCTTTATATCAAGAATGACAGTTTCAATGGTAGAACACTAAGACCTTTTCTAAGTTATTGACACTCAGGTCAATGTTGGTGCTTTCCTTTTAATTATGTTTGAAATTGTTCTGCCTATCCTTTTTTTCTTTTTAAAGCTCGAGATGTGTTGGTTGAAAACTGTTTCCGTGCTTCCTTGAATGACTAACACTGTTGAAGATTGCTTGTTTTTTTTTTGTTTAATGTAATTTTGTACATGCATTTACATGTCCTTCTTCAAACTTGTAGATAACCATGTCTGCAGTCAGGGAATGGGCTGCTTCTCGCAACAGAAAGCTCTTAGAGGTTTAAATCCCAAGCACATTTAACTTGATATTAGAAATACATTTTGTTGCTTCCTCAGCTAATTCATTAAAATGCCATCCCCCCTTCCCTCTCAGGCCGTTGCAGTTAATAACTTGGGGAAATGGAAAACTGCGACACAAATGTGTGCTTTGACTGCCCTTTTGGCTGCCAGAGATGGAAGGTTTTTTTTTTTTTTTCTCTCTAATAGAATTTCAGTATTTTGAGGTTCTGGAAAAGGCATCTATAACTCTCTCTCTCTCTCTCTCTCTCTCTCTCTCTCTCTCTCTCTCTCCAGTCTTGCAGGGGCAGAAATTCTTGTTTCTTCTGGGGTAGTGTTGCTCTACTTTTCAGCATGGCTTTCGTTGTGGTCATTGGTTGTGTATATGAGAAAGATATGGAGAGTGCTGCTGCTATAGTTGTATTTTTTGGTTCATATCATTTATATAACCGAGACTGGAGCCATCTTTTGCTATACGGAAAGTTGGTGCTTCCTCTGTATGGATCAAGTGCTGAGATTCTTCATCTTCGTTTGGGTTCAAACTCCTGAAAGTTGTATGGTTTAGGAAGGGGCAATCAAATACACGGGGTGAAAATAGCTCTCATCTGTCGTCTTTTTGAGAGTGACCTAAAATCATTGACAGAGCAATATTTGGATATTCGAAGTCTTCCACCCTCCAGCAACCATTTTGTTGGGGATAGACTGGGTGCACATGCTTATTGTTGGTCCCTTCGGTATCATAATCGTTTTCGCAGCTCTTAACTTCATTTGTTCGTAAAGAGTCTGCACTAATTTAACTTAAATTACTTGATTTTTAATGTTTTTTTCTCTTTATAATTGTAAAGTGGTGGCTGTCTGTTCGAGCTCGAAATGCCGGTTTATTGGAGCTTTAAATTCTTCGGTTATTTTCTATTGACTCATGTTGCAAAAATTGTGGTTGCATGTACTTCCTAATTGGCCTTCACACTTTAAATTTAATTATGTATTGTACAGGAGCCTGTGTTAAATGGACATTCCAAGGCTTTACTTTACATGCTTTACGGTTTTAGACTCGAGGTTGTTCTTTTTCGTTTGGGTAAATTATGAAGTAGCCCCTCTTATAACTTATTTGTTAAATTTAAAGCAGCCGGCTGCGGATAAGCCAGCTTAAAGACTCGACCTTCAATGGGATATTGAAAAATAATTCACATTTACTTTGGTAAAAAAAAAAAAAAGAGAAAAAATCACTACCGAAATTCAATGATAAAGTATAACTTAATTTTTTTTGCTTGATAAAAGAAGAAAAATATAACTGAACTATTGCATCAAGCGTTAGAAGAAGCTTTCAAAAGCTTCTGATGAAGCAAAATTTTCATCGACTATAGTGATGCTTCCACCAAATTATTCCAACCTAAACATAAATATATTCCTTACTTGCACTTACCGATACAAAATTTACTAAACCCACCCCCGAAAATCTACACTAAGAACAGATACAAGAAAGTTTTCTATACCGGCAGTTTTGGTTGAGCTGGTGCTGGAGTTGGCAGAGTTGCGAAACGATCAGACGTATTGACAAATCTGAACCGTCGACAAAAAATGGGACGAAACCGATGCCGGGAAAGAAAAAAAACGATTCAACGGCACATTTCATCCAGTGAAAAGCTTCCGGAAACTACCGTCCTTTCTATCTCTGGTAGTTGACTCAGTCAAGGCAAGAAATCTCCGAATCCCAGTTGTGGCGGCACCTCTCCCAAGTGCAGCTGCTCTTGCCACAATTTCTTCCTTCAATGGAATAATTCCAGGATTATTAGCTTGATTAGTAACCACAGGTGCGCTGACTGTAGTTGGGGTGGTTGGCTTCGTAACCGTAGCTGGTTGGTAGGTCCCAGCTCCACGTTTGTTGTAATCGTCTAGTATGCTTTGTTGTTCAGTCCTCTTCAGGCCCTGCAAAAGAATGATAAAGTGAAATAAATAGCAGATAATTTTCGTTTTCCAGATAGAAAATCGTATAGAAATGTCACAGTAGACTCTCATATTATTGTTGATTAAGAAACCGAAACGTAAAACTTTTACATTCATATATCATGTATGCATTATAACCAATAATAACTCAGGGCCTCTACTAGACTCTAATAATATTCTAAATTAAGCAATATATATATATATATATATATATATATATATATATATATATATATATATATATCGTGTATATATTCTAAAGAATGAATTTCTGATCCAGTGGCAAAATAACAAATTCAATATTACGATTATGTCACCTTGAGGTCCAGAATTCGCTGGAACTCTGAAAGGGTACCCTCAGGCAGCAGAGCACAATATGTATCTGCGACAGAGTCAACTGCGGACAAAATGACCTGTTTAACAAGAAATGGGGACGCGTTTTCAGGTAAAGGTATATAAACACATTTTGACGGGGTGGAAAAGAGTTCAGTGCAAAATTTAGATCAGACCTTCAGCAGTGCTTCAGCTTTGCTCATTTCACGAGTTACAAATTTTGAGTAGCCAGCAGCTGCAGATTTCTGTTCAAAGCAATAAATGTAGTATAATAATCATAATCCGAGACCGAAGTTAGTTTACTCCCTATAAATTGTTAGCTTACCTGCTTTCCGAGGGAGGGGATATCCAGAAGAATCGTTTTTACAGCTTGTGTATCCAACAACATCTGCAAATTGCACGACAAGTATAATGTATGACTTACACAAATAATATATGTAAATGTATTTTTATATATTTGAACAACTATATATCCATAGGGTCTTCTGATTTAATTGCAATACTATAGGGTCAAATTAAGGGTAACAATTTTTTTTTAAGACACAGAAAGAGTATAACAGTATCAATACTTGTTGTGCTCCTGTTTCCGATATCTGCTTGCATTTGAATATATTGAGGTAAAAACGTGGACCGAGATTTGACGCCAGCTGCAAAAGTTAATATAAGTATGAGCATCGAATCAAAGACAAAGTACAGAATAAGTTCACAAAAGCAAAGAATTTCTCGTCATGGTTATGTCTTTTGCAGATAGTATTGTTTTGCTAAAAGTACAACTATCAGCACATGCGGTTGTCCATTTTCTTACTTGGTTTACTCTCCACTTAATTATTAGCCATTCTTATCATTTTACCGTGGTTATTTCTCGACAATTAAACTCAGACTGAACATATGAGAAGTGGAAATACATGCATATTCACCTTATCAAGAAAGAATTGGAAATATATAGGAGAGAGAAGGCGTCCGAGTACAGGAATGCTAGCAGTGAAAATTGTATTTATGCCATTCACATACCTGCAGGAATATCCATAAAGTCAAAAAAAAAAAAAGGAATAGGATGTTCAGTGGTTAACATATTCCGATTCATATTAAGTCATCTTACTCCGATTGGTCACCAACACTTTCAAGTGTACCCCAAGGAACGCGTGCCATTGCAGCCATTTCAACATCAAACTTAGTTTCTATACCGTGCACAAGAGTTATCAATGCTTTTGTTATAACAGCTGAGAACTCATCCTGAACAATGCAGCAAAGTTACATAATGCATGTCAACAAAATTGGAGGTTGGGTGGGTGAGAATTTCTACCTGTACTTCGGACATATCTGTGCTCTCTGCAAACTGGGGTTCGACTATTTTACTCACATTTTCAGCCAATTCACCTGACTGAAGACATAGAAAGGGAGTTAGAATAAAATAGACAGTCGAAAGAAAAAAAAAAGGATAAACAATGAAGGATACAAGAACTGGATTAGTTATGACATCATCTCGTGTTTATTTAGTTTATATATGAAAGTTTATTGGAGTCATATGGCAGATAACTATTAGAGTCATTTGATGTTGGATAAAGATATATGATTACTTAACGGAGGATGCAATTTTTTGGCTGCAAAAGACAATTCACCAATTTGCGACAATCTTGTCATTTGGAAGAGAAATTTTGTAGTATCAGACATACATCTTTCGAAGATCACAGTAATTTAAGATGTCGTGCCGTTTTTACAAGACTGAAATTTTATTTGATCATAGCAGATAATTAATCATCTTAGAAAACCAACCGTCGTGTGGCAATATTCAGCTGTGTTGACAATATAACAGATCACACGTTCGTCTCTGTCAGATGTCTGTATAAAATAGCCAGTTAGTGGAAAAACTAAAAATAAATTTTAAAAAATTGCCTAACAACATAAAAAAAGGAAGCAAGAAATGGATACCTTTATTTGACCATCCATTCCTGTGGCTGCTGCTACGATTCCCGTCCCACTCTTTGGCAGTCTAGCATAAAGCTTTGTCGCATATGCTTTAAGAATTCTTTGGAATACCTATTACGGGATTTTAGAAAACGTAAAATGCAGCTCAGCAGATGGAAAACCTTTCTATAGATAATCAAATTAGAACATATAAAGTGGGTCGAAAAATGCAATCTAGAGTCTGTTTTCTACAATACATGAAGAATCATACAGTGCCTAGACATATATGCATTGCACTTCAAATCGACAATGTTAAGAATGTAAGAAGTTCATATAAATTTTGAAGTCAATCAATCAAGCATGAACATTATAAAGGTGCCTATCTAATGCACAGGGCTTTTCGGCCTGGTTCATTAAAATAAAAAAAAAGTATGTTACTAAAATGAAAACCAGTACAAGTATCCTAATAGAAGTAAAATATCTGATCCAGGCCGAGCAACTACGAATGGAAATGGAAAACCGCACCTTGAACAAATTATAGAGTGTCTGATTTTTTGTCAAAGCACTGCATCTCTTTAAGCTCCTCCGAATAATTAAAAAGACCTTCATAAAATGACAAGCAATATTTTCACCAAGTCAATGAAGATGTAAAATATATGGTAAAAAAGATCAACTGCTACAAAAAGTATTACTTCCAAAATGTTGCATAGCTGCTTCATGTATTAATGTACTTACGGTAATATACACTCCATAAAAACACAACAATAAGATATATTATTAAGCATATGCATCCACACAATATCTATCACACGGTATATAAAACGCAATGTGTTTCATTTGTTACCTGCATGCTGCTAGATAAAATATTAGTTTGACTCCCTTCTTCAATATCCCATGTCTCTTCCTGCATCGTAAGATATAAATGCATATTAGCGCCGGAGATTTTTCAACCACTTACATAGTGCCGAAAAGTCGTAGCAAAGCCACAAACCTGGACAATTTTGTCCAGATGCTCCATCAGGGTCTTCTCTTCCAATTCCACGTATACCATCAAGTAAGGTTCAAAGCATGATGATATGATCCCTCGAAAGTTGAACTGGCACATAAATCAAACCAAAGCAGTCAATATACATCGGAACCGAGGTAGAAATAAGAGATATAATAAAGCTGTAAAAGTAAATGACATTTTTGGTTCAAACCATTTTCCAATTACGATTACTCAGAGCATCAATTATGCAATGAATGTTTAACCACATTGTTCAGTCGCCTATTTAAACAATCAATGTTTATATTAACTAGGAAAGATGAAGAAAAATCAAAAGTTCTAAAAGCGGAGTATTTTAATTTGCTGCACATAAAGTTTTGCATAAATATCAGTTGAGAATCTGACTCATTTCAAATGAGGAAAACATGCTCTGCAGCCCGCTGAATTATCTAGTGCAACAGAACATAATTTTTGTATTGAAAATGTGGAGAGAACAAAAGAAAAAACGTCATAGTAGAATTACTAATAAAGGTGATGCCATGCATAAGTTGCTGCCAAAATATACAGATAAAGGAACTTACCCCAGCCCCAGGCACTGACAAATCTTTGTTGCCGTCTTGATCCTGACAAGGAAAAGAAATATCTCAGTTAGCCAGAAATAAGATGCAGCCAATATAACTAACTTGGACAAATCTGTGCATTGACTAACTATAGTAACTATACAATCATATGCATACCTCATTCTCGTTTCCATTGTGTGCTGCAAGCTTCTTCTCGTACTTCTTTCGAATGTCCAAAATAGTCTGCTTGCTATTTCCCATGTTATTTTCCCCAATATCGCTTCCTGATTCTCTGCCACGACTTCCATCGCCAAATTTTTCTGCTAATTCTTCCTCGAATTCCAGAGTCCGTTGCAATGCCTGAACCATCCCATCAATTTTAGGAGGATCGCAAAGGTAAAAAAATGGTCACAAGCAAAGCTATCATAAAAGATACTGGAAAAAGGTTCCTTTAACCTAAAATTAGTTGATTACTTGATTTTTGCTCCAAATTGCAAAACATGCAAAGACACATTTAGAAACTGTTAAACCTCAAAGAGAGTTTACCAGCAATAATGTTCCGACATCTGGCTTTTCATTAAGATTGTTAAGGATTTCCACAAGTTGTGCCCTGAAGAATACAGACAAGATAAACACACGTTACTATATCATGGTATTATGGAAATCTTTCAAAACATTTTGCAGCATTTCTCATTAATGCAGATCATGGTTAAATTTCTATTTTACATCTCATAAATATATAACATTTACTACTAACAATATTTCCGGCAGTAACCACAAAGCTATAAGTCTATGATGGCTGATACAGTAAACAAAAGTTAAATAAATTCTCATGTACAATTATTTGACTAAATACTATCACAATGATCAAAGAATCGCCTAAATAATAAGAATCAAAATTTTAAGCTTTACACTCAGCCAGAAGTAAATCACCAACCTTGTCAACTTACAGAACTGGATGCAGAGCAGATATGAAACATGCCATTGAGGTGGGAAAATTTTCCAAATCTCTTCATTGGTCCGTAATCGACGCTTGATCCAAGCATACCTTCTTTCTGCTTTATCCAGCTTTGCTAATTCTGTTGAGAATAGAATATAACAAAAATTCAAAATCTTGGTCGTCAAAGTCGAGTTAGAACAACATTAATTACCAGACGCAATAGTCAATATATTAGACATACCAGCTCCCTCAAAAATTTGTTGATACGATGTAAGCTCCCTGCTGCAAAAAATCTTTACTAACTCTTCCCTGACTGATGGCTCCAAAGCATCAACAACTAGGCATGCATCTGATAGCTGATGCAGTAAAGTAGTATCTTCTGTCTCTTTCCCTGAACCTAAGCTGTGGACAAAGAAGAGATGGCAGGAAATTTAACAGAAAATCGATAAATGAAGGGTAAAAGTAAGATGAAACATGATGGACAATGCACATATCCCATTAAAAGAAGTTCTACCCACGTACGAGCTTATAACCGGGTCATTTAAACATAGAAATCTAAAGAAGCTTTACAGAACAACCTAGGAAAATGTAATAAGAAAGTAGAGAAGTGAGAAAAAAGATAGAAATACAGTATGAACCAGACAGAAAAGTATGAAACGGAAAATTAAAGCCCAACATCAGGAACTCATCCATAACAAGATAGAGTAAGAATCATGACCGGGTGTATAAATTCACTCGACGCTATACGGTTATTATGGTATGTATAAAGGTCTCGTATTTCACATCTTTCAACAATCTTCTCAATTACAAAATAAAATACTTGTTGAAAAAGAATGTCAGAACTTAAGAACAATACGTCAACAGATCTAGACAGCTATTCTGGTACTTAAACAACAGACTAGTATATAGAAGCAACCAAACAATTTCAAGATGAGTAGAAAACAGCCTTTCGGTATTTGAAGCAATGGTATAGAAAGAGCACTTTACACACCTAGAGAAATCTGAAAATACATGTGACTTTAGAATTGTTTTGATGCTCTTAAACTTGTCCTTAAGCTCTGTAATTTTCGGAATATCTCTATAAGCTTCAAAATGGCTGCATAATTGGTTGACAGCCTGAAATGTATGAAAAATCCATATTATCACTGAAAAGAATATTCATAAATAAACAAATAGCAACCAAAAACACTGAAAAAGGTTCCAGTTTTCAATTAGCCACATGAATGTACAACTACATAAAGAGGGAAAAATGGAAGTGATAAGATTCACTAATAGCATATTAAACAAAAGTTTAAAAATATAATTGATTTATAAGTGTAAACTATGATGCAAGCCAGTTGAAAATAAACATAATCCAGGAAGACATACTCGTATGAAGTCTAAACTTACATCACAGAATGAAATAAACATTCCAACATGATATGCTTAAATAGAGTAAATTGCATTTAACAGCGGGCTAGAAATAAAATACCACTTGAATGCTTTAAGGTTAACCGTTAATCTGGCAACGATATAAACAACTTGATTAAAATAATAAGAATAAGCAATGAAGTTCAAATATATAGAGCACATTAGTTTGGGGATAACAAGCAGTATAATAATGCAAATGATTCATGTTTTCACACGCATATGATAAAATTTATGTTTCACTTGCTAATCAGCCACATGATTTATATACAATTTCGGTTTACGTACGGAAATATACATTTAGTTTTACACATGTTCAGAGATATAAATACACATGGTTTACCCTCCATTCTCCACCTGAAATACACTACCTAGGAGAGAAGCTGCAATAGTTTAAAGAAGATTGGACATAGTGGTATAAATTAAGAACAAATTCACAGACAAATATGCTTTTAATTCAAAATATTAAGGGCTTGATTAAGGCCTTAAATTAATGTTAAAATAGTGATAAAATAAGCAAGTAAATTATAACTAGAATATAAAATGGGATGCAAGCCACTCTACGCAGTTATTTATTACCTCAAGCTGTGCAGCTGCCTCCTTATATTGTCTTTTAGAAGCCATAACTTGGAGTTGTTCTACAGCAGAGACTGTGATACAAAAGAAGGATAACATTATCTCTTTTTCCTAAATCAGATGAATATCATTAAGCACATAATATTTAATATATTGTTTCAATAAGTTAAGGCATGCTTGATTTCTCAAAAGAAAAAAAATGTTCATGAAAAAACTGATGTTACTTTAAACATATCGTCTGTAAAATATAATGCTAACACAAAGGACTTCAAGAAGGACTACCTGACTAGGTTTTCATGGATTTTCTAGAGTTACGTCGATCAGCCAAAGATACCAAGAAGACAAAAGGTTGGCAAAAAGAAAAGGAACAAACAAAACTGAATTAGCAAACCATTCAACAAAATTCTTTATTGTGTGGAATTGAACAGCAACTTCTCAATTACCGAAGTTAATAGGCAAGCTAAAGTTATCGCAAAAACAGTAAGGCTTACAAACCTAAATAGAACAGGTAAACTCTATTACAAGATAATCGAGAGTAAGACCGCTAACCTAGCATGGTAAGACGATGAAGAGCAGTAATTGTTGTAGTTATATGCTTCTTTGCAAAATCCAGTTTCTTAATATCACGGCATATTTCCTGAACCATTGTTTCACTTTGCTCTGCTTTGGTTTTTATTGCTTGAATTTTAAAAATGAGTTCCTGGTTCAAATGATAAAATGGATTAACTTAAAAAGAGCAATTCAGAATCTAAAGTTGTTGGAGAAAATGACAACGAAAATCACAGGAAGATAAAGACATATATGCAAGGAAACCACCAAAGTCCTCAGAAAGAAAAAAAAAAGAATTGTAAAATGAATAAGCGAACCTGAACTGCATGAGTAGCTGCAGCAAGATCCTCCCGGGCCTTCGTTCCTGAATTACTCTTTGAAAGAGATAAGGCGAACAAGTCACTAAGAGGAAAAGATTGCCAAGTATCAAAAGACATGAAAATTCAGACTAAACACAATCATTCATCCTATCTACAAAATAATAACGGTAACCAGACATACTAAAGAAGAAGGATTTAACAGAATTTCGACATCCTATTTCAACCAGCATTTTTCTTGATGTATTTAAAAACATTGCATGACACTTAACCAATTAAAGGTGGTAAATGAACAAACAAAAATACGATCACCGTACAACTGTTATTGATCATATGAAGCACCAACACGATAAAACATTAGTTTTAATATTTAAACCCATAGAAAAACTAGCAAGCATAAACTCCAACCTGCTGACGGACAGCTGTTAAAATCTCTGCGTCCACTTTACGAATTTCACTATGTATTTTCTGCATAAGGGGCTCGACACCGGATAGAGATGCCTCTGCATGTAACCATCATCCACATTGTTAATTAAACATTTTTTTCTTCTTCTTCCAAATATAAATTAAAACAACCCCTAAGTTTCAAGAAATGATTTCATGCATAATACCAAGACAAATTCTCGAAGCACGCATTAGAGAATATTCGACCAGAGATCATTCTATTTCAATTCGTTCACAAATCACAACCTTATTAGGCACACTAAATTCGCCCCAATTTACGTGAAACTATGCCGCTATCCGAATTTTCAAACCGAAAAGAAAATGAAACTCTTAATTTTATAATCATAAACCAAAGTCTGCTGGGCTGGATTCAGTAACAATAAAAAAAAAATTAAAAAATTAAAAAAAAATCCTACTGAGTAATGAGTACACAACGTTAATATAAAAAAAATCGATAAATTCGAATCGATATCAACCGACGGACTCAGGCACAACAATGTATGAGTAAATCATAACCTGTGGGAAACATCTGGTTGATGTAATCCAGAGCATTCTGCTTGCCGGCTGTCGCCATTGTTTCGTGATTAAAAAATCTGAAAAAATTAAGGAACAATTAAACAATAATTCAGTCAAAAACGCGAATGGACGAACTCAGCATTGGATTCCGGATCGGTGAATTTAACCTTGCGATTTCTACAGTAGGTTCGAATTTCAATGGGGTGATTTCGCACTTTCTACGATCAAACAGAAGAGAAGAAATGAACGACCTTTTCAAATGGTGGTGAAATCAGAAAAAATATATATATATATATTTTCAAAAACTTGTAAATACGGGGTTAATGTGATATATTTGTTAAATTATGGGTTCAATGTGAATTATTTGTTAAGTTAGAGTATTATGGATGGTAATAATTAGGGCTGGAAAAAAAAACCAATTACCATATACCATGGTATATCAAACAAGAATTACCGAAATAACGGTTACCATTGTCTACAGTACGGTACTAGTTCCGTACCATTAAAGTATGGTACGGTAGTGGTATTGTGTTTCTAATACCATGGTAATACTGTCCGTACCGCAATTTACATTCTATAATCCGATTAAGACATTTTTTCCGATATTATGTTTTGTAATTCTTATTTTTCTACATAGAACCTTATATAAATGGCAATAATTATTTTTACCTTAAGTTAATGGTAGTGTATTTGTTTTTGTTTTTTCAATACCAAGTGGAATTTTGTAATTGAACATATATGTTCTGTTAAATGGTCTTTTATGTTCCCCATTGCCAACTAATTATATTATGGGATAATTAGCAAGAACCCCCTCATCTAGGAAAATGAGTTAAGAAAACACCCCCTCCTAAAAATAATTAGACAAAACCCCCTTACCTAATATCCTACCCAAATATTATTTAATAATTCCCAAACCACCCTTATTAGTTATTACCCTTAACCCATTGCCGTTCACTCTGTTTTTTTTTTTCCTCGTCTTCTCGTCTTCTGCCGTTCTCTCTTCTTCTTTTTTCGTCTTCTCTCTTCTCTCTTCTTTTCTCGACTGAAATTCGGAAGAAAAGCAAGACATCGACCGATGGTGGTGGTGGCGGTGGAGAGTGTTTGTCACCGCCTTTCGCCGCCGCGTGAAGGGTGGTGATGGATCTGTAGTTCGCGGCGGTGGTTTCCACCGACGACGTTGAAGATGATGACTGAATCGTTTCTGTTTTTTTTTTTTCTTTTTTTTTGGACATTGAAATGTTAATTTGTGTTTTTTTGTATGAATTATTTAATTTATTGATTTTATTCTTGTTAGGGATTGGTTGAATAGTGTATTGTGGCAGCGGTGTGGTGACGATGGGGAGGCAGATTTAAGGTTTTTTGTTGGATTGAGCGGATAACGGCGCGTGTAGAGAATTTCGCGCAGGTTGAAACCTTAATCGACTATGTACATATTCATAGTCGATTAAGCTAATCGACTATGTTCTGGTAGTCGATTAATTAAGGTTGATCGACTCCAATTTTTTTTTTTAGTTTTTTTGGATTTTTCGTTTATTGATTCCAATTGTATAAATCAATTATAATGTTTGTATATTTTTTGTTTTTGTAATATATAGGTGATTTTGCATTTTTTCGCAGTTGTGATTTGTTATTTTTAGTAGCAGATTCTTAATCGACTCTGCGCTGGTATCGATTAAGTTTGATCGACTCCAATCTTCTTTTTTTTTTTGGTTTTTTTGTTTATTGATTCCAATTGTATAAATCAATTATAATGTTCTTATATTTTTATTTTTTTGTAAAATATAGTTGATTTTGCATTTTTTTGCAGTTTTGATTTGTTATTTTTAGTAGCAGACTTTTGATCGACTATGCTTCATCATAGTCAATTAATAAACCTGATATAAAAAAAAATTAAAGAACAAAAAAAAAATTTAAAAATAAAGAATTTCCTTAATCGTCTATGAAGCACATTCGATTTAGGACTAATCGACTATGCTTCATAGTCGATTAAAAAAACGGAAAAAAAATTAAAAAAATTCGCGGAGCGCGTGACCCAGTAATGAGGTGGCGGGCGGGGTAAAGCTGGAAAACATAATAGCTGAAATTGGAACTGAGCTTTTCTCAAATGGTCTAAAATATTTTGGGCATATCCCCATTAAAAAAAGTAATGTGGGGGTTATGTCAAAGAACCCCTTATATTATATTTGATGTATGAATATTTTTTTTACCTACATGTATGTATAGCATTGGTAACGTATTTATTGTATGTAATCAAGTACAATCAAGTTTCTAATAAATACCTAGTTGTTCTATTAAATCACACTTACATTACTTTGGTATGTGTTCTCGTTTCAATAAAGGAAATTGTGTCAAATTATGTTAATTATTCTCGATTATACACCGGACCTTATTAGAAAATAAGACACACGAGTAACTAGAACTATTTGCAATTGTGATTTGTATACATAAGTACGGTAGAGTACCACGTACCTATTGTACCGTAACGAAAATAACGGTATACCGAACATTGGTATACTGAACTTTTTGGTACGGTAATGGTATGAAAATTTTCAATACCGCAATGTACGGTAGGTACACGGTATTGAACCAAATGTTTGGCAACCGTACTGAATCCACCCCTAGATGGTATTGATGTAAATTATATTGTGAGGGCATTTTGGGTAAGAAACAAGGTGATGGACTTTTTTGTAGGACTAATTTTGGTCTGGATAGAAGTGCATATAACTTATAAGTTCGTCCTTCTCCATGGAGTTATATGTAGAATTCTTCCGATCCAAAATTATTTGAATATAGAGTCCTATTTTCTCATTTCGATTTTTGAAGTTCCGATTTCTGATCCATATTAGTTCTGAATATTCCAAAAATAAGGATTGATATTTTAGCTTATCCATCAATATAAAAAAAATAGTGGAGTTAATCAACCAATCAAAAGAAATGGTTTTGACATATAGAAAAGCTAAAATTCAAAATTTCATAAAAGGGTACTTTGGTGTTTATAGAAAATATTTATTGAAATCTCGAATTTATTAATTGGTATGTAAGGATTAATTTGACAAAAATGGGTTATTTCTATACTACACTCGGTGAAGACTACACCAAGTGATTTCTTACAGTTGATCTACACATATTGTGGATGTGTGGGTATATGTTTTATGTATTTTTGTATCATTTTATTAACAACCTACCCTTTCCAAACAATAGCACAAATTCCAACTGTTGGTTGTCTATTGTCTAATAAAGAGTTAGAATACTAAACAAACAACAAATCTCCAAACCAAAAAAAAAAGAATAAATCAATACAAAATCTCTATCGTCGTTGTCGTTATCGTCGGAACCTCGTAACGGCAAACGGGGCAGGTGTGGCTAGTCCTCAGCCACTCCCGGATGCAATCTCCGTGAAAATAATGCCCGCACGGCATCGAATAAGCTTCGTTGGAAAATCCCTCCAAGCAAACCGTACATGTCCCGAAACCGCCGTCTTCGTCGTCGTTGGAAGAAGAATATTCCGCCACCGTCCTCTTCACCAAGACCCGATCAATCCAATCCTCCGCCGCAGGAACCATATAATTAATATCCTCGTAAAATATTGGCCCGTCGGCCCCACTAACAATCTTGAATGGCCAAAGCTTGTCATATGCGTCAGTTGACTCAGCTAAATTTGAGGCACATTAGACTAACATATAAGTATTAATAAGCAATTATAATTTCATATTCTACATAGTCAAATAAGCATATTAGATACATTTAGGTTAATTGTTTGCATGTTAGACATGAAAACTTACCATATGAAATTTTACATATACATGGTTTTATAAATTTGATACCTATGAATAATCAAATGAAACTTACCATACAAAATTAAATTACACTTTGCTAGATATATTCATTTATAGTGAATTACAAATGAATAAGTCTACTCCTATTTATAAAACTCCACCTCTTGGTGATCATCTTGATCTAAATGCTATGATTAAGTTATACGATCTTCTATTAAATATATACAAATGAAGATCCTCTAATGATCTCTATATTAATAGAAGGATTCTAGAAGATCTTCTACAATCAACTACTATTGCCTTAATTGGCCTCTCTTCGTCTTTGTCGAGCTCGAACTCATTTTGAGTTTTTTTTTATTATTAATTTTTTCAATAATTTTTTTTATTTTATAATGAAAAAATTTATAAAATAAATAATATACAATAGTTATATATTTTTTAATTTTTATTTTCTTTTTATATTATTATTATAATATTTTATATTATTATGCATTATCTAAGTAGTATAGCTTTGTTTCTATTTAAATACTAGTAATGTTTATTATTATAGACCATTTACTATTTAGTTATTCAGTAACTAAAAAATAATTCTATCTTTTTTTAGTAATAGTAATAATATATATATATATATATATATATATATATATATATATATATATATATATATGTGTGTGTGTGTGTGTGTGTGTGTGGGTGTGGTTCGTAATTTTGCTTGAGCTTCAAAACATGAACCGCGACATGCTATGTTGAGTCCGTGGATTTTGTTTATGAATAATAATGTGCGCGACTCAATTTCGTTCTACTTAGCCTTGACTTGGGCTTAACTAAAAATCACACCGGATAATTGAAAAATGTTATATTTTTCTTACAAAATAAAATTAAATAAACTTTTATCACAAAATTATTCGATTGATAAATCTTCTACTCTAATTGGTGGGAAATGGAAATGTTAGGTATAATATTTGGAAGAAAATATGATTTTCAGATAACTTGATAACGAAATAGTTGAAGGATTTTTTTTTTCGTAAAATACTTTTTTGTGATAAAAATATAATTTTTAAATACCACTAATAATATTAAATTATCTTTGTTAGATTTAGAAACCACATGAGGTGTATTATGCATGATATATTGTGTTTCGATGGTGCAAAGTGCTATTAATTTATTTTGAGGGTGCAAAGTGCCAAAATGATATATTTCAACGGTGCAAAGTGGATGTGTGGGTTAGATTCTTTTTTTTTTTATAATTTTTTTTAATTATTTGTTTAAGTAGTGTTAATAGTTAATTGGGCGGCGGGGTTGGATGTGGTGGGTTAGGTTTTTATTTTTTTATAATTTTTTTTAATTATTTGTTTAAGTAATGTTAATAATTATTTAATGATGTTAAATGAATGTTAATTATTGTTTCAATTTTTTAATATTAAAAATACTTAATATCAAAATTATTGTTTTAATTTTTTTAATAAATATTGTAGGGATATTTAATAAACAATACTAAATATTTTAAAAGTTATTTAAAAAAAAAATTTAATAGATGTTGAAGAGAATTCTTGGAATCATAAATTTGGTACGAATATGGCTAATTCGTGTTTGCTCTTGAGTGGTTTTGAGAGAATGCCCTAAGGGGAAGAAGTGATAGAGAAATAATTTTATAACGTTAGAGAGAAAAACTTTTTAATTTATGAGTATGATTCGGTAAACTTTAGTGCATGATTTAACACTGCCATGTATGTAATCTATGTTTTTAAAGAGTAAATAACACTTAACCTCCCTGATGTTTGAACTTTGTGTGCATAACGCTGTTATATTTTCAATATAGCAGATAACCCGTTTGCATTTTAATATAAACATATAATCCTCTTCTACTTTAAAAAAATTCTTCTTCTAATGAGCATGATTATTTACTAAGTGGAATACCTAGTGGCTATGTGCTTATATTGAAAATACAAGGAAGTCATGTGCACAAAATTCAAACTAGAGGGAGTCATGTAATTATATTGAAAGTACAAGGGTCATGTGTGCAAAGTTCAAAACACAGAGGGGTTAAAGTGCTATTTACTCAAAATTAAATAACCGGACTTTATTTTCCACCTTCTCCGAGGATCGGAAATTCGCTGCCTCAGAAGTACGCATTCTTATGCTCTGCTGTGAACAAAAAGCTCTGCATGCACACACATTTTGCACCGCAAAAACTCACACACACAGCGAACATAGAGGAAGAAATATGGGTGGAGTGAGAGGGATTCTGCTGGACTCCTCCGTACTATTGCCCTCCGCCGGCGATGATGTAAGTGGAGATGCCGTCCTCCGCTCCGGCGCCGATTTTCTGCTCCGCAAGCTACTCTACTCCAAAATCCCAACGGTAACATTTTTTTCCCCCAAATTTATTTAAATCCGAAATCGCTATTATTATGCAGTTAATGTTCATTTTGAATGCGTCAAATTGGTTGTTTCGAATGTAAAATTTGTTTGACTATGTAAATGAGAATTTTGAATTTTGAAACCCCAATCACATGCCTCTAGGAGCTGATCCTTCGTTCAGAAAATTTGATCTGTTAGTTATTTTTTTCTTTTCTTTTTAATAGATATCTTGAATTAATCATGCTATGTACTGTTTATCATTCATCATACCTTTGTTTCTTTTTGTCTGGAAATAAATAAATTATTAGGTAAAAGTGAGGTGTAATCCCCAAATTTGTAAGATCTCCGAATAGTTAGTGATGTCCCTGAATGAATCTGAGTTGACGAAGTTTACGGCACTGTAGGGCAATTTTAGTTTTTAGTTATTAGTTCTTTGCATAACAAGGTGAAGAATCAGTTTGGACATATAGATTATGGTTGAATTTATGGGATGTGCAGTAAAAAAAATCACAATTGTGCTCTTATGTTTTATTAGGAGGGCTAATATCCTTTGTAAGCACTTTTTATTTATCTTTTAATAGACATAGTTTTTTTTTTGAAATTTATAATATACGTAGTTTTGATGGCCCAAGTTATCTACAAATTTTGCAGGGTATATCTCACGAACAGGATCTTTCAAGTCCAAATGTGAGGTTCCTTTTTTTTTTTCCCCCTTTTTTTCTGTGCCGTTCGTTTATCTTATACTAACTCAAAGGGGATCATTTATGCTGAGTTTAATTTATGATCAGATAGATAATCTGTCAAGCAGTGTTGAGTTTCCTAAGCATTCCCAGTATATTCAAGCGTCAGTTTAAGTTTGCATTTTCCCATATCTGAGGAACACTTTTCACTTTGTAAAGCTTAACTTGTAGAGCAGAATGGCAAAAACGCAATAACTTATGTTTTCGATCTAATTTGTCCAGGTTTAGTCTGCATTTCTTTGCCAGACCAGAAAAATGTCTAGCCATTTAAAGTATATTGTTCAGAAATAGATGCTATATGTTCGGATGTGTTGAAGTTCATACGCTATATAGGAATTTGGAGTTGTAGCGTAGTTTGCAAATCAGTTGCTAATGGTCCAACCTCAAGGACAACAGCAGTCTAGTTTCTTTATGCTCTTTTATGTGGTAAAAAACTTGATTATAAGCGATGCAATATAAAGAATATATAGTTATTCAAAAAGAGTAGATCTTAAATTGTGAAACGCATTTAGGAAAACATGAATGCCTTAGTCTATGATGGTGTTTGCTAAATCAGCAGCCACACATAATTTGGCCGGGAGATCAACTATTAATAATTCACATTTGTCATTTTCTGATGTTGTGCAATCAAGGTCAATCTAGATTCCATAAATTTGTTAACTCGTGCGAAACATCCTTGTAAATTGTTTATCTCGAGCTTTATTGGTTTAACGATTGCAAGAGTAGGGAGCTTGACAACCCTCAGTATTCAGATCTTTGTCTATTATATTGAACTTCTAGCCCTGTTTTGCCTTTTCTATACCCTTGAACATTAAAACATTTTTTTCAGTTGGAGTCTCTGCTTTCTATGGATGCATTAAGCTCACTATGCACGTAACATCAGTTGATAGTTTTATTGTTGGGTTTTGCTGGCCAAGTGATATGTGTGTAAAAATTTGACTTCTGACCAGAGTATTCCTTTGTGTGCGATTATACACTTCACTAATTTCTTATCAATTTAATATTATGTTGAAATTTAAAAAAAAAATAAAAAAATGATGACATATTACCTGCTCAAGCCAAATAAGTTCTCTAACTAAAATTTTAGGACAATTCACTTGTTGATTGATTCGTTACTTGTAGAATAGGTATACTGGATTTACGTCATTGGGTTATCATTTTTCTTCATAATGCTATCGCTGCAATACCAATTGAACAATGAAGAAACTAAAATTGTCTTTACTTTTTATAGGAGTGTCTTCTTCAAGAGACGGCCAAAACCTACACGTGCCCTATCTTCTACTTGTCACTACAGGATGATATTTCAAGTGAGGTTTCTCGAGTTTGGGAGGACAATGGAGGATGTTTTATTCATGTAGTTTCTAGTTTCAGAGAGGACCTCTATCATGGTTCTGGCTGGTTGAAGGTTATAGTTGGTAAGCTGCACTAGTTGCTCAACTCATTAAAGAAGGCATGAATAAAAAAGACAAATATTCTTATTTCTATTAAAACATGACCCGGTCCTTAGGAAGTAAGGGGGTTTTTCTATTTGTAAAATAGTGATAAGTCAATCAACACTTTTGAACTCTCTTACCTTGCTAATGCTGCAATGTAAAAGTGTCTTGTGCTGATAAAAAGATTGCTGCAAATTAATTGATGTGGTAACCAATAAGCATAAGCTATTATATAATCAACAATAATTGAAATAAAGGGTTGATATCATTCTTAAATTGGTAGACTTAAGAGGAACAGCCAAACAAAGAAATGCCTTATTTTATTAGACCATCTCTCTTGTTGCAGAGTTATGCCACGCCATCTTATATCTTGTATCTTTTATCTTTTTACAGGGTCTGCTGAAAAAAGACCATCCAACGGTAAGCATTGCTACCTTCCAAATCTGTGCTAATAATTGTATTTCTCATCACTGTTCATAAGATAATTCGTTGTCCTTTTCTATGCTATTTGTTAAGGATGTCTGTTTGGTAAATCTTAGCTTCATCAAGCTGTAGAAGATTAGTTATCTGCTAAAACGAGTTGTACTTCTGTACAGATTTTGAATATGTTGTTGCAACTGGGATGTCGAGCATATCTATTCACAAACTTGAAGAGCTGCCTCTGTTAATCTGCAATTTGAATAAAAAGGTATTTGTGGGTTTTCCCTTTCCATATGTTATAACCTTTGCCTTTCCGTGTGTAGTTTTCGGACTTTTGCATCTGGTAAGGTATAGTGAAGTTAGTTTCATATGTTAACCTTTTGTCCTTGAAATGAGATATATTTGAACCTGCGTATTACATCATTTGACCCAAATATTTAAAATTCAAGTGATCCTGGGTGAAGTTTAAATATGCCAAATGTGTTAGGACACGGACTGTTCATTATAACTATAACCATGAAACTGACCGGACACAGTCCCATGATTTACCTTGTTTAATCACCATGAAATTGTTAGATTAGGATAAGGATAAAGGATCATGTGAAGAGTGATATATTCAGTATTAAAGAGCTAATGCCTGTAGGATATGAGTTTGGTATCCTTATTGCTGTGTTCAGAATTGTTCGTATTCTCAGTTTTCTTCAGCATTATATCATTTTGTAAAACCTTTATCATTGTAAGTATTTGTACTTCCACTCTTAGTTTTTTAATTACATTGATTATGCTTGTTGATATTCTCGGTGTGCTCTTACATCTGTATTTGAAAGGGATACTGCAACTCATAAAATCTTGCAACCTTGCTAAGTAGCTGATTCTCTCAGCTTTGAGAAGCCATCTGACATTTTCCAGCCCTCAATCCCGAACCCTAATTTATCTGGGCATATAAACATTTTAATGTTGCCTTTGTAAAATTTGTTTTTTTCACCAGTACGGACCAGTTAGATAATTCGTGTCATTTTCCTAATACTTGCTCATTTATAATCCCTGAATGTGATTTGTTGCATTCAATAACTTCCAAAATGTTTCACTGTCGCAGGCAATGGGTAAAGAGGCCTTGACAGTGGGCTATGTGATGAAGCCTTCTCGAGAAGAAGATTTTGCAAAGGTAATTTTGTCAGGCAAATGCCAATTATTTTTGCATTAATTTTAATGGCTTCTATGACCTGTTTGAAGTGATTCTTGACTTGTTTGTTGATAAGTCTCTATACTAAGTTCAAATTTAATACCTCCAGTTACTTTGGTGGATGTCAACATAAGATGATATGAAGGATCATTTTGACAGCTAAAAGTGAAATCCTGAATTCCAGATGGACCTTTGACATTGTAGCTTCAGGCATAACCTTATTGCATGAAACTGATGAATTATAACTTAGAGCCTGTGGAAGATTGTGCTATTATTGTTTTAGTTATGTTAACATAAACCTATTCTTTTTAGAAAGAACTCATTTTTTTAGCATAAAACCACAGGAAAGACAAATGAAATGAGCATCTAAGAGAAGTTTGTTTTGATGACTTAATTTGGTAGCTCTTGAACTCTGCTATAAGCAACGTTGTCTTGACTGCCTCATGAATCATGAATGATGAGTTGCTTGCCAGAAATCAGATATTCTTACACTGTCTCACATTTTGCAGAGAGGTGCCTTTCCGTTGTGTCCAACACAAAACGGACTGATATTTTTGCCCCTCAATTACGGACTTCCCATGTCATCTCAGTTGAAACTGGTTGATGCAGTTCTTCATAAGGCAACTGATGAGATTTTGGCTATTGACATGGATAGTCCTTCAGAGTTCAGTGACAGAGTTACTTTTACAACAAATCTGCAGGAGTTGCAAAGGTAAATCTGAAATTTTTACTTTGTATTTGTTGTCTCTAGTGTTTTGTCTATTTGGCATTGGCATGAATGGATATGCTAGCATATTGATATCATTTGTTCCGGTAATGCAACATAAAAAATCTGGTTGCTTTTGAAACTCTCTATTCTGCCCATTGCTTGTTGGTTCAACTCTATGTATTTTAAACTTTTCTTTAGCAAATTTAGTTGAAGTTTTATTAGCTGATAGAGTCTTGCTCACATTTTTTATATAGATAGTTTGTTGGAGAAACATATAACTGTGCATGATCTTTATGCTAAGAGGTATGTTCTGTCATGCCCTAGCATGCTGAAGTCATATAACAGGATCTACTTCCACAATATATGGATATAGGACTCCTGTTATGACTTTTCATGATATATGGTTTTCCTGGGGACCTTGGGTGGTCCAAGATTAACTTACAGAGTTATATCAGTTGCAGCGCCGTAATATCGGTATTTAATCGCGCTTCCTAGATATAACTTATAAGTAGATTACATGGATATTTTTTGCAACAAGGGCTTCTTTTTTTAAGAAATTATAATTCTATGCTTAAACATGGTGTGAAATCTGACATGACCCTTCGTACATCTTCCTCTGAATGCCTCATACTCTTGAAATTGATGAACTTGAGTTGATACATGCATAGCTTGTGATACAGAGAGGGGTTTTGATTTCTCTTATATTTTGTTTGTTCTTGTTGATCAACTATCCACTAGGTGCCACAAAAAGCAGCTGCTGTCCTTTGCCCTCCTTTTTACTGCCATTCTTTTTTACATTTTGCAACTTACCAGAAAAAGTAACTGAATTGATTTTAGAAAATTCAATAGATATGAACAGAAGTATTAGGGAAAACTTGCAATTTGATGTGTTCAATCCTATTTTTTGTTATGGTTAAGAATCTTTGTTAGACATATGCCTATTGCCTTGCAGGAATATCAAACTCCAGCTGGATTGTTGTGTAATTGACCCATTTAACAACATTTTCCCTATATTAGATCGGTTGAAAATCCAGCAGATTCTAATTGGCCTCGAAACTGTCAACATTCAAGGTCGTCATAAAATCAGGGCTCCACATTTTCTCAAGGTCAATTATCATAATTACATCTCTTCTGTGATGGCATAGAATTCATTGATTGAGAAGAATCCATCCATGTTTTGTCTATATCGGACTGGAGTCTAAATGCAGCATATTGTTTCTTTGATTCTTCACCGATTAAAATCTCTCCGGGTATAAGAGTTGTTGAAACGAAAATGTATATATTAGTGTAAGTTGTGAGACCAATAGCCTTCTTATATGCAGTTGTGAGACCAATAGCCTTCTTAAACTGAGAGGAAATGACTAAACAAGGTTGATGTTAAATTCATTTTCTCTCTTCTTATATGCAGCTTCAAATAAGCATGAGTTTATATTTAAGTTAACTATCCTCAATACGCAGATCAAAATTTCCTTCTTTCACGTTCCAGTATGTGAAGGACAACATATTTCTGTTTTTGCTTCTAAAGGTGATATTATTCTCCAATGTAGAGATTGGTCCTGTAACATCTTAGTTAGGCTGTTGTGATATCCTGGACCGTGTAAAATACTGATGGAAAGAAGATATTTTTGTGTTCATTCGAGTTTGCCTTATCTGTGCAATTGCACATTGTCATTGCTTATCTTATATTTCTTCTTGTGATCAAATTTTTTTTTAGTTTTATTTACTGTTCATTTATATGAAGGTAATTTCACTAATCACAAGAAAAGAACATCTCCCCCCTAAACTTTATTAGCATTTCAGTTAAGCTTATTTGACTCCGCACTGCAGGTTGATAGCTTTGACGAGCCCAATTTGGATCAAAGGCTAGCAGAAGCAAATTTGTCTTTGCCAAATATAGTGAAACCTCAAGTTGCATGCGGTGTATCTGATGCTCACAGTATGGTATGTGTGTTTTGATTAAATCTGAATTCATAATCAAGTATTTTTAAATCTTTGATTCTTAACTTCTCAGGAACTAAATGATTAACTGTATTTTTATTTCTTTTAAGAAATTCTTCCAATGTGATGGTTTTCACTTTTTTACTTTAACCTTTTCCATTTCCAGGCTAGTAATATTTTTACATTTTGTCCTTGTGACACATCTGTTCCTTGTGTTAAGAAACTGCTTGTCTTACTACTAAACTCTAAAGTATCTGTTATATTTTGCTAAGCCATTGCTTTGTGACCACTTAATCGAATCTATTGTAGTTCATCTCCTCGTATAGTTATTTACTTCCTTAACCTTATTTTGGACACAAGGTTTACATATTTTGGCGGATGGGATTTTAAGCATTTGGTTTGTGTCTTAGTCTCAATTGAAGTAATGACCAAATGTTTGAATGGCTTATTTTACTTGATTGGGTGTTTATTAAGAAGCCGCCTAGCTGAACTGTGAAAAGTATAACATGATGATAAATTTGGCGGAGAGGGAGTTTGATTGATAATTAATTGTACGATCAAGTATAATTTTATAATACAATCAAGTCAAAATAAACTGTTCTCTGTACGCAAAGTCGCAAAATGATCAACCAAGTTATGCGGCGAATTTTAGTTGCTGGGCCTTATTAAGATCCGGCGTGACCCTGTTCATTTTCTGCATCTATGCAAGAATATTTTTAATTTTGGTACTCCGGCAGCTTTCGTGATGACTTGTTTAGAAGTTGAGGTCTGCTTTGATATTTGTTGCAGGCAATTGTTTTTAAGGTGGATCATTACAAGGATCTCAATGTTCCTCTTCCAGCAGTTGTGCAGGTCAGGGACTTCGATAAGTCACCGAGCTTTGTTAAATAGAGTTTCTTTACTTGTGATCTGATTTTGGCTTAGAGCAGCCTCCAATTACATACATGAATTTTGCCTTATTTTGTTGGTGAAGAACAAATAGACTGAGTCGCATTCATATACCTTTCATTTCAAGTGGAATTATCAATTAATCCCCACGCTAATTGTTAAGGGTTTTGGGTGATAATAAGACCTAAATATGCTACCTACGGCAATGTTGGCATAGTATAACTCTTTTCTTTGGGCTTCCATATAGCATGATAACTGTGTCATCGAAGTCTCTGTAGTCGGCAGTTCATCTACCGAATTATCTTCTGCTATATTGGCTTCCCTGAGAACTGCACCGTGAAATGAAATTTATTTGCAGGAATATGTTGATCATTCAGCTGTGCTTTACAAATTCTATGCATTGGGAGGAAAGATTTTTTATGCAATCAAGAAGTCTATACCAAATGCAGACACCTTAATGAATTTATTTGCGGAGAAGGGACTGAAGCCTTTACATTTTGACAGGCATTATATGTTTCCTTGCTCCTCAGCTTTGTTATCACATTATTGATTCTGATTTTTCCTTTATGGTATTCAGAAAAATGACGGAACTTTTTTTTTCTTTTTTTGGCAGCCTAAAATCTCTTCCTGTTGCTAAAGAAGGACTTAGTGCTAATAGTTGTCAGGTTGATCTTGAGCTTGTGAATGGTGCGGCAGATTGGCTTAGAAGAACGCTTGACCTTACTATATTCGGCTTTGATGTTGTTGTGAGTGGCTTTCAAATTCTTATAAAAAAGAAAAAGAAAAAAGAAACTAGTTTGTTCAATTTATCATTGAATGAAAACATTATCTCTTTGATATATTACAAAATTCTGCAGAAATAAGAACTAAAACAGAAAAATAAATTAAATTAATAAAGACTGAAAAGACAATCTATATTTATTTATTTATTTATTTATCGAGTCCTATTCCATATGAAGTCCTATCATGATTCAAAAACGAGCTCTTACAGTATCTCCATTTTGTAAATGCCAGGTTCAGGAAGGCACTGGTGACCATGTTATTGTGGATGTGAATTACCTGCCATCATTCAAGGAAGTTCCTGATGATGTTGCAATACCTGCCTTTTGGGATGCTTTGAAGGAGAAGATAGTTTCAGGAAAGAGCAAACAACCTACAGAAACCTCCTAGTTTTCTTTTCTAATTTTCTGATGGATGCTAGTTGATGTTAACATGGAATTTTTAATGATTCTTCTTTGACTTCTTTTCTTTGTTGCCTGCTACCAGTATTACATTTATGATCATGTAGTCTTTTATACTCATTTTATTTAATTCTGTAATATGGTGATTTTTACGAGAATTCATTTGCATTGCTTTCTAAGAAGGGCCCTTTGAGTAATATATGACTTTTGCTGTGTTGTTGTATGTTTACCTAACAAAATGGGGCAAAGATGCAGAATGTTAGTCAGTGAAGTAGATTATATAGTCTGTTAATGGAGTAAAATCAAGGGCATCACCTGATATTAGAGATGCAGTAGAGAGTGTCCCCCGATCTAAATCAGCTAAAACAGTTTCAGAACTAGTAGTCAAGACAGATCAAGATTCAGTTTAAGCAGGTACTGACATATAGTACAAGTTTTGTGAATTGTGAACGAGAACCACATTTGAACTCAACTTTTCATACCCAGATCAGATATTATTAGGTGGTCGCGTATTAATGGACGATGTATGAAATTGTCGATGGAAATGAATCGATTTGAGCAGAATAAGGTATTCTTTAACTTTGTATAGAGTGTCTCATCTCATTGAATACGACATTCTTTCTGTATCCCTTTTGAGCTTTCTCTAACTTGAGCCTAGATAGTGTTGATCAAGTAAAATCATGTTTGAGTAATGCTGACATCCTTCTATATATCTACTACTTTTCATGGAACAGGTTGACCTCGAGAAGAGATTTATATCTTAGCTAATGAAGAAAGTGGTTCAGATTTGTTTTGTCTGCTTAATAATTTTTAACTTACATTAACATTTGGTGTTTGATTTCAAGTGAAATATAGAGGACCCAAAAAATATGTGATGAATACAAGGCACATAAAGCAATTGGTGGACTCTGTACCATAATTGAACAGTTAAGATTATCTGTACGTAGACTTTTAGATATTAACATACATATTACACATAGTTCTGCTCTTGGACATGATGTCAAAAGTTTTTACATCATGTTGTGTTGCATATATACAGACAAGCAGAGGTACTGTACTTATATGGCATCACCCTTTCTTTGAACTTTTCACTCTTTCTATAACTAAACAGCTGACGAGCTTCAGAGATTTTCGCCCGAGCTCCCTTTTGCTAGTGCAGCTACAAAAGCATCACTACGAGAGAAAAAAAACCATGGTAACCGATGAAAACTCGTGCATTGATTGTTTTTAACGAACTTTCCTGCTGTTGTTCATTCAGTAGTTTCTATAAGATAAAAAGATGAAAGTATAGTAAGTTAACAACCATTTATGTTTCATTACACAATGCTAAGTCTTTTGCAGGTTGTTCTTGATTATACCTGACAGGTTGTCTGGCAGAGATGCTGAACTAGCATAGTCCTTCAGATCGCTGTGTTTGGATGATGCATGAGGGTCACTCTTCGCTGCCTGCATAAGATGTTGCAGAGTTTCCAGAGTCATTTCAACTCTTCTAAGATCTCTTAAGAGTATTTTATAAAGAGACTTAAAAATTTCGTATTTTTCCACTTGTAATTGTTTTAGAAGAGGTTAAATTCTAATATATTCTCAGTTACTGACCATATTATCTGCAGAAGCAGCTCTGGGACAGGAGGACGGAACCAGAAACTGGTTCATGTTTTCATCACCAAAGTCTCTTAACCTATTGAGCTCTGGCAAAACGACTCGCCCGAGATCCGGCCTGTCTTTCCGCCTAAGCTCAGCACACTGAAGAGCCAGCTTCGCAAATACCAAAGCCTCCTCAACCGGCCAATCAGGTACAGCAGGATCTAGCATCTCTGCGAATGTCCCCTTCTCAATCGAACGGCTTATGTGGTGAGTCAAACCCATCGCTTGCTTGGCTGTTATAATCTGTAGCAGCACCACACCGAACGAATAAACGTCCGATTTGACCCCAAGCATCCCCGTTTGTTGATACTCAGGATCTATGTAGCAGAAAGTTCCGGCTGCTGACGTCATCCTATACTGTGTGACGTCATCGGCAACAGAAGGAGGTACGAGCCTCGCCAGTCCAACATCGCTGATTTTGCTGACGTAGTTCTGGTCCAGTAGGATGTTTCCTGGTTTGAGGTCACGGTGGACCAATGGCTCTGGTTTTGTCTGGTGGAGAAAGTGCAGGCCAGTGGCAATCTCTGCTGCAATTCTGAACCGAAGTGGCCATGAGAGAGCACCAGTGTTTCCTCTCCTGAAGAGACGGTCCTCAAGGCTGCCTTTAGCCATGTATTCGTAAACTAGACAACCGTATTCCGGGCATGCTCCGAGGAGTAGCACCATGTTGGGGTGTCTCATGCAACTCAGCACTTCAACCTGCGTTGTTCGTATATGCCGCGGAACTAGTAAGTGAACACGTGCATTTTTGCATTGATTTTAGTAAATTATTGACATATTGTCTAATAGTATAATTGATTAATATTAATACTAAAAGCTTTTTTCATTAGCAAATATTAAATAAAAGGGCAAATTGTATTTCACCCCCCATAAATTTTAAATATTCGCAGTTTCCCTTCAACATTAAAAAAAAAAAAAAGTGAGTGCACCCATTCGAAAAGTTATTTTTGTTGCAAGTTGCTCCGATATCGAGATTTTGATGGATTATTCTACGAAAGTGAGTGTTTTTGTTACACAATCACCCCTTGAAAATGTTATTTTTTTGCACGTTGCCCTGAAAAATATTATTTGCTCGCCCCTTTAAAATGTTATTTTATTGCAACTTACCCATCATAAATTATGTTTTGGGGCAAAGTGCAACTGAAACAATATTTTAAAGGGAGTTAGTTTCTTTTTTCAATTTTTAAGGGGTAATTGTGAATCTGGAAAATTTATGGGAGCGAAGTGCATTTTGTCCTAAATAAAAATGTAAACAGTACAAACTAATCCTAACCGTCGAAGTTCACATGATGTATAAAGATGCAGAGTATAAAGTGTATTAAATGCGTTAACTGTGACATGAATCACATTTACCTAACTAACCATAATTAGTTTATAAAGTTTATTGCTTTTAATACCCCTGTGTTATATCAAATTGCTAAAGAAGTCCCCGTGTTATTAATATTATCAACAACCCCCCTATAATGCATTTTTTAGCACACAACTCCCTAAATGGTGAGGTTTAACAATTGAAACTTTTGTTCTTGTCTTACCTCTTTGTGAAACTGTGATCTTCCTTGAGCAGCATCAGGTCGCAAAACCTTAACTGCAACAGGTGTATGATCGAGGTAACACTTATATACAGGTCCATAGCCACCTTCTCCAACTTTTCGTGCTTCAGCAAAATACTCTGTCGCCTCCTCAATCTCTTCGATACAATATCTTCTGTATCTCAACTGTGACATGCTCATCGCCTTGTCTTTCTCATCCGATTCCTGAAGGGCTTTCATTTCAGCGCTTGCTCTCTTTTGGGACTCGATTTCCGCAATTCGCTGAGCTGCTTCAGCGTTCTCCATGGCTGCTCTGCACTTGGCTTTTTCCTGTTCGGCGGTCAGCTTTGCGGATTCCTCAGAAAGCCGAGCCTCTTCTAGTCTCCGTTCTTCGTCCATACGCCATCGATGAAGCTCCACCGCCTGTATGCTCGAAAAGTTATACAGAGACGTGGGAATTGGTTAAGTATCTAATATCGTTTACGTATGCCTTTGATTCTTACCTTTTGTTGTGCTGTTAGAGCTGCTTTACAGGCAGTGCTGTACATTTCCATAGTCCTCTGCAGCTCGAGCTTTAGCCTTCTCATTTCGGCTTCCACGTCATCCTGCATAATTCAAATCACATTATGTGGATCACAAAATTAACTTTGTATCTACAAATGGTGAGGTCTCTTAATCTTGCAAACTAATTTTCTTCAACTTCTTAGCGTGCTAATATTAGGTCGCGTTTGGTTGGTAAGATTAACGATGATTAATTAAATAATTGGATTTTTGGTGAGTGATAACTCTTCGGGCCAGCTAGCAATTGTGGAAAAAATGGCTCTAATCTGGGCTAATTGAGAGATTATTTACTGGACCTTCGTCCTCCAACAATATAATTGTGTTTTCATAAGATTATGTAATGTTATATTGGCTAATCTTATCTTAGGAACCAAACGAGGCCTTTGTCATCAAGATTAATCTCCTTGGGCCTCGTTTAGTTGGTAAGATAATTCATGAGCAATTAAATAATTAGATCTTATTAGATATTTGGTTAGTGGAATAACTTTTCAGGCCGGCCCAAAATTATGAAAGAAATGAGCTCTTATCTTGTTTTATCGGGGGATTGTGTATTGGACTTTTTACTAGTGCAATTATACAATTGGGTTCTCATATGATTGCATAATCTTATCTTGGGAAACGAGGCCTTACACTTTCGAGTGACGATGAGGAGAAATCAGTGAAACTGTTTTGTTCACTCCCTCTGGCCCCCGAGCGAATCGATCCATAGCTACTATCCGAGCTGGTGGACACTCGTGATGTTCGACAAGAATCAACGCCGTCAAAGAGTAAACCAGAAATTCGATCTGTGCTTAACTTATCTACGCTGGGCCTATCCGAGCTTATGAATGATATGTCAGTATCAGGTTCCGAGAAATCACCATACGGCTTCCCATTGTACCTACTTCCCCTCGAAAATGGTGACCTGTATATATATCATAGAAATGTTTAGGCAGGCCTTAGTATAATTTGTTTTTGCTATTTTTTTTACCCCCCTGAGGTAAGACTAAATAACTTACAACCAATACCACAACAGTTTGTAAGTTATTTAGTCTTACCTCGTGGGGATGCCCGTAATTTATCCTTTTTTATATTTAGATGAGATTATAGAGGACTTACTTGACTATATCAATGTCATCAACGCTTTCCTTTAGCAGAATCTTTTCTGCACCTGCTCAGACAGAAAAACACAGTATTTCAACACCGTGTCTACAGATGAGAAAGCATATATATATATATATATATATATATATATATATATATATATATATATATATAAATGCCAAAAAAGACGAACCTCTGATACTTGGCGTGTGCTTGTGAAATGTCTCGCGAGGGGAAACATTACCATTGCCCTGCTCCATTTGATGTATTTGAGCTTTAAGAGGGGACACGAATTGCGCTAGGCGAGAAGCATTCTTCACAGAAGATATCTTTGTTTTGGATATGACATAAACCGTGCAGAAATCGGGTGCTGTTTTTGACACGCTCATGGGTATGTCTACCGTTTTTAATCTTCTGCCACAGAACAACATTTGTTCATTAAAATAGTCTGAAAATGTGCTAAAAAATTATAAATTAACTATGGTTAGTTAAGTATGTTGTTGATGTCACAATTAATGCATCCAATATGCTCCCTCCTCATTTCATTTGTCGTTTTTTATCTAATGCACACGTATTAAGAAAACTAATAAATGTGCATGGATTCTAGATAATCCTAATCAAATGACTAAAAAAACCCCTCTCATCGACTGTTTCACCATTAACTCTATTAAGAGGAGTAACTTTTTATATAATGTAACTTCTTTTTTTTATCATTTAAATTACTAAAAAATACAATTGTTTAGATTTTGAATGCTAATTTCAGTCAATTAAATTATTGAATTATGTGGAAAATAACTAGTTTCACTTAAATAATTCCATGTCATGTTTCAATTTACAGCATCAGGTATAAGTAGAGAAAAAAGTAGTGGGAGCTTCACCTTATAAATCCATGGCGGGATGCTCCAAGAACCAAGTTCTCGATTGCAGCATGTGCGACATATTCCGTTATCGCTTTCGCCACGTCTGTGTCCTCCAGCACCACATCGAAGCAATTTATCTGTTGCAAATTGAATTACAAAAAGTTTGCAAGTGCAAAACTCTCGCGAAAAGAAAAAAAGAGCCAAGAAGATCGCTATTCGGCTTACGTCTTTTCTACTACAAAAGCAATGGAAGGTGAGTAGTAGCTCTTTAGTTTGCTTTTCGTGTACTTGCTTGTGGCCACACGTAGCTCCATTGAGATCCTGTAGGGCGAAGTTATAGCCAACTGCATCCACATAGTTGCAACAAAATTACATTTAGGATAGAAATAAATCTAACATAGAATAGTACATAATTATTTCCCCTTTGTAGATCCTATGAGATTTCCGTAATTTTTCAAACCCGAGGAGGTGAAATTAGAAACTAAGCTCAGGGTGTAGTTAGTCCATAAAATAATTTGGTGAGGGTAAAAACGTCATTTAGTGAGGTGTAATGGATGTCTAGATAATTTTTCAAACTCGAAAAGTTCAATTAGACCTAATCTCAGAAGTAGCGGAATTTACCCAACATAGATATCATAATAAAACACAGGACACAACATTGCAAAAGCTCTGATACCATGTTGAATGACCTGTATCGCTGTTTGTTTGTTAGTGAGGTGAATCATTTAATATTTATATATCCAATACTAACTGCATACGTGACACGGTCCCTCATTGTGTGTGCCGGTATCAAAATCGGCATTCCCATTAGTGGCATCTCAAAATTATTAATTACACACAAAAGAAAAGAAAAAAAAAAGAGGGAGAAGTAGGTGCGGTGCGATACATACACGAAGCTAAAGACGATCTCTGAACGACGTGGATGAGAATGACAGTTTGGCCCCTGGTGAGGAGATTCTCAGTGGCCCATTTGAGTGCAGCTTGGCTTCCTTTATCCTTATCAATGGCTACCGCAACAAGACCGTTCCTCCCGTTCCTCCTCGCCGCGTTGCTGTTGTTCGATTTTCCACTCGCAAGCCACATTTTTCACTCATTCACTATTTTATTTTATTTTTTTTAATTATTAATTTGAAGGGAGTCTTTTTTGTTGTGGGAATGGAATGTTGTTGCTTCTTTGCATCTAAATATCCTCTAAATTTAGGAATGTTTGTTGGTTGAGATATTAGGCACCATTCGTAGAGAAAACACCAGTAAATGGCATCCCTGAAAACACTCTCAGGTTTCTAGTAACACAAATTTATCTGGATGCAAATAAATTATTATTATTAATTTGTTTTTTTTTTCTTTTGACAATGGAATCCACAACTAGCTATGGGTGTTCATCAGCTTGATAAACTGATCGAACCGCGCCGAATCAAAATTTCGCCACGTTCCGAATACCGAACCGAAAATTTGTTCGGTATTCAGTATTTTGGTTTCCATCAAATAGTCTAGTGAAATTTGGTTGTGTGATTCATTATGTTATGACAAATGATGATAGTATTTTTTTGATATATTTTAGAACACAATTTACATTATATTAACCTACAATTTATATTTTCTCATTATTAACAATATAAATGTAACATGTAGGGGTGCAAGTTGGAACGGAAATTCCAATTTCCGCCGGTTCCGATCCGAAAAGTTCCGATTTTGGAACAACTTTTTTCATTCCGATTTCTGAAATTCCGATATCCGAACTTTTACGATTTTTTTGGATTGGAATTGGAATCATATAAAATAAATTTGGAATTTCCGATCCGATTTAATTTCCGAAATTAATTCCAAAAAAGTCCGATTTTTTTCTGAAAAATACACCCATAAATAATATATATTATATAATATTTATTTTCCAAAAAATACACCTATAAGTTTTGTTTTAGGATTTTGAGGTAATAAATTGTTGTTAGAAGTTTTATTAGATATTATGTTGTGTTTATTTTTATTTATTTTTTTGAACTGAAATTTAGTAATTATAAGTTTTACTTTTATCGAAGTGGATGTTCTTATTTTTGGAAAATTATGATAATGTTCAAAAATTTCCGCTAAGTTTTGAAATTTTAAAGCTTATGTGATTTTTGATTTTTTTCCGAAATTCCGAAATTTCCGGGCTTTTGGAATTGGAATGAATTTTTAGATTCCGGAAATTTTGGAATTGAAATTGGAATTGATTTTGTACTTCCGAATTTTTTTGGAAATTTTCCGAAAAGGCTAATTCCGATCCGATCCATCCGACTTTCACCCTTAGTAACATGGATATGGAAATATTAAGCTCTACTATTTACTACTCCCTCTGTCCCATATTATATGTCTTTTTAGAGAGTTTTTTTGTCCCAAATTATTTGTCATTTTAGATTTTCAATGCATTATTAATTGCACTATTTTCAATTTTACCCTTTATCACTCCTAATTAGTTAGTTGTAAAATAAATAATGTCAAGGATATATTAGTATTTTCCCATATTTTTCACTATAATCTATACACATTTATTGATTTTCTTAATATGTGTGCAACAACCCAAAAGGTCATTTAAATTGGGACGGAGGGAGTACTCCACAATTGATTCGCTAACTTCTATTCTACCCGCCAAAAATAAATATATTAATCAATGAATTCAGCGCCCTTTTCACCTTCCTAACTTCTCCCTCTCTCCCTCTCTCTCTCTCTCTCTCTCTCTCTCTCCTCTTTCTCTCTCTCTATAGCAGCATTCTGTAACTAACTAGCAACCAGAAAATTAAAAAAATGGCGAAGTACAAGCACCCAATTGCAGAAGCGAACGAGATGAGCCCATTCGACACACTGAGTCCGGACGAGTTCTACCGTCTACGCACGCCACTCAGTAACCCACGCCTCCGAGTACACCACCAGCAAGAAACTCAACCTCAAGCTGTTCACGCAGTCAAATGCATCATCGTGTGCGTGGTGCACGGCTTCACCGGCGAGTCCACCTGGTTCGTGGAGCATTTCCTCTCGATTGCGGCGTTCCTCGTGCCCACTTGGTGCGTGGTTCCCACGCGCGTCTCCTTGCTTGATGTTTCTTTCAAGGGTAAAAAAGTTCCTTTTTTTTTACTTCTCTTGTTGTGTTTTGGTGGATGAAACCGAATTTCCGAATTCCGTTGATTCCGTTACGAATATTTTCGACTTCGGAACAATATTTTTCAGTCCGAGTTTCGAAAGTTCCGATTTTTTATTTCTCCGAATTCTTTTGGAACACAATTGGAGTACATATTAGATTCCGATTTCCCATCCAATTCTAATTTACGAAATTATTTCCAAAAAAAATCTGATTTTTATGAACATGCTAATTTCGATCCGATCCGTCTGATTGGCGGCTCTAATGAGAGACTAACAAACACATTAGGCCTCTTTTATCTCTTTTTAAATTATTCATATATCTTGGATTGTTTAATTTTCCACGGATTGCAATTTATTTATTGAGTTGTGATCTACATAAAAAAAAAAAAAAAAAGGAAGGTGGAGTGGAAGCGGAAATTGGCATTATCGAGCCCCCGTAGGCCGATACAAAGGCCTCATGCAGCCACAGCATAAGGGAAGTTCAACCAAGTTGACATGCTGTTTTTGATTGTGCACACAGTGGAGATGATGTCGTTTGCGATCCAGCGTGCGCAGATGCACTCTATAACCGTGCTCCTGCAAAGGATAAGACCCTCAAATTCTATCCTGGGATGTGGCACCAAATTGTGGGCAAGTCAGATGATGATGTGGAACTCGTATTTGATGAGTTCATCGACTGGCTCGTGACTATGGCTGATCCGTGCTGTCTCCGCACCACTTTAATGAAGTAAACTTTTATTTTTTCTTTGAAAAAAAAAATTAATGAATCAAAATAATTTGAATTCTTTCTGATGATAAATAATGTGGTGGATAATTGATTTTAATTATAATTTATGGTGTGGTTTCACCTTAATCTTTGGATCTGTTTCTTGAAATTGGTCTACTTATGCCCCATATTTTAGGGTAAGAAGTTGTTGGATCTCTCTCTCTCTCTCTCTCTCTCTCTCTCTCTCTCTCTCTCTCTCTCTCTCTCTCTCTCTCTCTCTCTCTCTCTCTCTCTCTCTCTCTCTCTCTCTCTCTCTCTCTCTCTATATATAAATAAATATAAAAATAGAAAAAAAGCAACGATTAAAAGAGAGAAAGAGCGAGACCGAAAGCGCGCGATCACGAGCGCGCGCGCTCGAGCGCACTCGCGTGCGGGGGTGGGGGGGGGACATACGTGCATGACACACACACACACACACATACACTTACATACACCACA
>NW_012193101.1:2056030-2095211 GCF_000504015.1 Erythranthe guttata
ATATATATAGAGAGAGAGAGATATACACAGATATACATAGAGATACAGATATATATATAGAGATATATATATATATATATATATATATATATATATATATATATATATATATATATATATATATATATATATATTTCGTGTTATTTTACGCGAGAACCTTCTCAGTGGTCGTGTAAAATCACGCGAGACCTGAGTCGGTTCTCGTGTAAAATCACGCGAGCACAATTTTTTTTTTAAATAATAATAATAATAAGTCGTAAAATATATTAAAAAAAAAATTCTTACTCACGTGATTTCACGCGAACAGAGAAGTTTTGGTCGCGTGATTTCACGCGAGCAAAACATCCATGTTCGCGTGAAATCACGCGAGTAAGTTTTTTTTTAATTAATAATAAATTAAATCGCATTAAAAAAAATAAAAAATTGTACTCGCGTAGTTTCACGCGAATAAAGAGCTTTTGCTCGCGCAGAATTACACGAGTACATGGTCTCTGTTCGCGTAAAACTACGCGAGTACAATTATTATTATAATAGAGTAATTTTTTGACACAATAAAAGTAAAAATTTGAGTAATCGTTCAACACAATCAAAATAGAAAATCGAGTAATCGTTCAAAACAATAAAAACAGAAAAACAAGTAACTGTTCTACACAATCAAAATAGAAAAACGAGTAACAATCATCCTACTACAGAACTAATGAAAATGGAAAATAATAGTCAAAATAAAAAACAATTGTCATAACTATCCTACTGTCTAACCCTCGATCCACTTGTTAGAGTAGGTGACCAACAAGCCAACATGTGGCTGTGGTCTTTCGTATTTATTATTGTAATAAACGAACCTTTATTCGTATTAATGATAAAACACCTTGGCATTCTATATCTTTGTCCCTTTGTCACAAGCATAGATATAGTCCTTACAGTTATTACAAGTACTAGTAATTGATCGTTAGGATCGTGAGATATTTACTTAAGTATTATAACTGTTAAACATGTTCCTAGTCGAAGGGTTACGCCACTAATGAGGATATCGGCCTTTCCCATTAAGACTAGCACTTAGTGTATGTGTACTGCATCTCATCAGTAAACGGTATTGTGATATCGGCATGCATAAGTGGGTGCTCGTAAGTTGACGAGTTCACTGAACTCCCTCACCCTAGAAATCTCTAAGTGGTTCCCAATAATCGAGTAGAGATATCTATGGTATAGTTGTACACCATTGGTCCTTATGACCTAGACATCACCGTGACTTCACTAGAGGACCAGCTGTATCGTGACCTGTCCCTGAGTTCCACCGAGGACCATCCCAAGGGCCAGTGTTCGTGCAGTCCGAAATCTAGTGGGAGGTCTGTGCATTGTAGTCGGGGATTCGATCGCTAGAATAGTCTTGGATGTCCTGTGTGTTCTGAAAGCTTGTAATCATTCTAAGTCTCTGGCCAGAGCTGACTAAGTGATGATTAGAGGATTCGATTCTCTAAGTCATGCACGTGACGATTACAATACTTAGAACGATCGCACCGTCATTGAACATATAAAGAGGTCTCGATGAACCAATGCCTCTAGTTCGATCGGGACATATGAATCGAAGGGACCGTACTGTACGTTAACTATATCTGAAGGTTCTTGCAGGCACTTCATTTGTATCTAGGGAATCATGACGCGTAGTTGCTAGACGCCAATCTTGATTCGTTGGGTGATTAAGGTGAAACGAGCTTCATCTTAATCGTAACTCTAAGGGACGAGTTTTGACCACAAAGGGTTGTGGGCCCACGGCTAGCTTACACCTGAACCATCGAGGGTCACACTGCTCGTGCACATGAGATCTTTGAATAAACGATCAGAGATAAAATAGTTTATCTTTGCATAATTGGAAGTCAATACGATTGAGTCCAACATTCGTAATTTGGAATTACGAATGAGAAGAAGAAAAGGAAAAGAATAGGCGAACGTTGTAGTGGACTTTCTAAATCGGGAAGTTTCCAAATTTAGAAAGTGCACTGAACTAGGGTTTCCACTTTTAGAAAGTTGGAAAATGAGAATTGACACTCGTAATGACGAGGACTTTATAATGATTCCCAAAATGTAATCGTTGCAATTTTTCGGTCATTGGATTGAGAGAAACGAGCAAGTAAAAGTACTAGCGAACTTAAGCTGTTGGGCCCGGTCCAACTTAAGCCCGCTAGGGTTTTATGCAAGACATATAAATACTTGATTTATAGGTCTTGCACACAAGACAACTAAACCCTAACCCTAGCCGTCCACCCCTCTCTCTCTCGGCCTCTCTCTCCCACGGCCAACACCGCCGCCCACTCCGCCGCTTCGCCGGAATCGGCCGTTGATCGGCCGATTGGCTTGGTAGTCTCTTTCCTTCTCTTTTTCTTCCGTTTTATTCTAACTACTTCGTGTCTAGTGCCACGTTTTAGTAGATCGAAGTATACGAGGTGAAATCCGAGAGGAGGAAGACTGTAGATCGAAGAATCGAGGAGCAACGCACGAGCCGAAGCCGCACGCTGCCCCACGCGCCGCCCCGGAAGTCCGCGCGTGAAACTCACGCGCCGCCGTGAGCTGTCTCACCGCCGCTGCTGCTGCACCGTTGCTGCCCCGATTGTACGGATTGGTTTCCGTAGCAATCTCGACGTGTTAAACGCTCCTACCTCACGCGTCAAGCGGTAAATTCACGAAACCCTAGTTTCGTTTCGATTAGGTTTAGACTATATTCATGTTTGCTTTCGTATGATTTTATGTAATTATGTGTAATCGTTTTAAATCATTGCAAGCATGTTATTTGGTTTAAACGCGAGCATGTTAATTGATTTAAATTCGGTTAAATTTATTAGCATGTATGTTATTTTTAATTTCGCTGGTAGCGCAAAGGTACGCAATTAATTGATTTAAATTATCGGGCATGTACTATGTGCTTTAAAGTTGTTTAAATCGCATAAAATTTTTGTTTTCCGCTGCGTATGCGTGCCCGAAACCCAACAGTGGTATCAGAGCTCGTTGCGCAATTAATTGCGTCGTTTAATATGCTATGATTTTATGCATGTTCGATTTATTAAAGTAGCGATTGTCGTATTATGTAATTGGGAGTTTTCGTAAGTTTAAAATATTTTTGAAATATTGTTTAGAATTTTTCCAGCTTTAAAATTGTTTAAAATTGGAAAATCGGATCTGAAATTATTTTTAAAACGTCGGTTTTTAAATGTTCGGATCGAACCGGTCGGACCGGCCGGTTCGATGGTTGTGCACGATCCAATCGACCGAATCCAAGTGGATTCGGGTCGGTCAGACCGGTTCTCGGTCCGACTGACCCGGCCCACTGATTTGGGTCAAATGGACCGGGCAGAACCGGACCGCTTCGGTCCGAACCGGTCAGACCGGTCGGCCGAACCGGTTCACTGAAAATAAAAAAAAAAAAAAAAATTTATTTCAGATTTCTAAAATTAAACTTAAAACAAATTGATTTTAATTTTTGGAAAATTATTTTCAATTAATCCCAATTAGATAATTGGATCGACAATCATCTATTTTAGTAAATAGGTGTTAGATTAATTAATTAATTTAAATTGTTAAATTGATTTCAATTAATAGAACACGTTCATAATTTTGATTATGGTTCAACTTAATTAGTAGTCCCTCAACATTATTTGAATGATTTATGCTAGTTGAGGTTCTGTAATTATTTTGAAAAACTCGATAATTAATTAATGTAATTAATTATGAAATTAGGCCGTATGTTCCTCTTAGGACAATATGCGCTTCCATATACCTTTAGAGAACATAGATGTAGGAATCACATAGACCAATCCAAAACCTTCTGATGAGATAAAACATTTTAATAAAAATCCCTCATTCTTAATTTAATTAAGAATCATTTCAAGCTATAAAGAAAAACCCAATCTGTTGAGTTATTTCTTTCCTTCTGCCAACGGTTGGATTATGTGTAGCCCTTTACTATAGTGCAGTAAGCCGTGTTAGCGGGGAGTGCTATGGTAGAGTAAGCTGTAATTCAATTGACATAGCGATGAAGGTAGCCATAGAAAAGGGTTATGTTAAGTTAACGTGGTCGGCTAGATTAACTAGGGACTGCATTAGTTTGGCATAATCAAGTTCTATGAGCATCTTTGATTGGTAGGTTAGACTTGACACACGACGATTTTGATATTCGCGAGATTAACTTAGGTCATTATCAAGTGTGAGGAAAATTAATTTAGGGTCATATTGTGGATATGATTGATTGTGATCTACCTTTGGGCAAATATAATCGGGCTAGATTAACTACGGGTTATATTTGTCCATTGGACCTAAAGCCCATTAAGAAAAATCAGTTTTCTCGTTTGTCTACTAGAGGGAAGTGGAATTCGATAAAATTAGTGGGAGAACAATTAAATAACATAAGTCCAAACATTTAATTGTAACAATCATTTAACGCGAATCTCTAATAATCCTCTTCTCTATATGTCTCAGATAATCATGTCTAAGAATCCCATAATGTCAATCCTCGACAATAAACTCAATGGCCCTAATTACCTAGATTGGTTGCGTAGTCTTAAGCTTGTGCTAAATGTTGAGGGGCGTCTCTATGTTTTGAACGAGAGACTTCCCGCCACTATACCTACCACAGCGACTGATGCTGAAAAGGAAACTTATGAAGTTTGGAAGAAAGATGACACTCATGCTAGGTGTTATATGATAGCCGCCATGGAGCCCGCGCTTGCGAGGAAATATGAGTCTCACTTGCATGCTTTCGATATAAAGGCTTATCTCGATAGCATGTATAGTGAGAATATTAGGGCATCGAGGTACGCTGCTACAAAGGAGTTGATCACAGCGAGACTGCGCGAAGGGACTTCGGTCCACGAGCACTGTCTCAAAATGATCACTCTCCTTGAAAAGCTAGTAAATCTTGATGTCACCCTCCCGGCCGAGCTCTCGTTGGATTTGATCCTGTTGTCTCTTCCTAGTTCCTATGAATCGTTCATAGTGAACTTCAACATGAACAAACTAGATCCTCCCTTGGATGAGTTAATGAACATGTTAGTCAGCTTCGAGTCCACCATTAAGAAAGAGAAGTCTGTTCTCATTGCTGCCACTTCTGGAAAGAAGAGTTCTTTCCAAAAGAAGAGAGAGGAAAGAGTTCCCTTCCCAAACAGCAAGTTCGAACTGGGTGAAGGTAGTGGGGGCCCCAAAGCAAAGGTTAGCAAACAAGTTGATGATGCTTGCCATCACTGTGGAAAGAAAGGACATTGGCGCCGCAACTGCAAGGCTTACCTGAAGCAGAAAGGTTCTGAAAATGGTACGTATTTCATTGACGTAAATTTGTCTGTCAACTCTTCTTCTTGGGTATTGGATACGGGCTGTGGCTCACATTTGTGCAATGATTTGCAGCTAATGACAAGAAGTCGAAGACTTAGAGCGGGTGAGACCTTCCTAAGGATGGGGAATGGAGCAAGAGTTGTTGCTGAAGCCATTGGCACAATTTACTTAAATGTTTTGGATTCTAGTTTTCCTATTGTTTTGAACGATTGTTTATTTGTTCCGTCGCTCATTAGAAACCTTATTTCTATTCATGTATTAGACATTGAAGGTTTTACTTTTGTTTTTGGAAATTCGATTTGCATTATACAAAAGAATGAGAATTTGATTTGCAAAGGACGACTATTAAACAACTTGTATGAACTAAATCCAAGTGAAATACCTATTAATGTTATATCAGCAAAACGTAAGGAGATAGATCAAAACCCCGCACAACTTTGGCACGCTAGATTAGGTCATGTCTCTTTAAGAAGGATGAACGATTTTGTTAGTGAAGGATTGTTCTCTTTGGAGGACGTGAAATCACTACAAACTTGTGAATCTTGCCTTAAAGGGAAAATGACCAAGTCACCCTACAAAGGGAAAATGGAACGAGCCGAGGGTCTTTTGGATTTGATCCATACAGACGTATGTGGTCCACTAAGTGTTAGTGCGAAGGGTGGATATAACTACTTCGCTACCTTTACCGACGATTATTCTAGGTATGGGTATGTGTACTTGATGAAGTACAAGTCCGAAACATTTGAAAGGTTCAAAGATTTTAGACACGAAGTGGAAAAGCAACTCGGACGAAGTATTAAGAAGCTGCGATCCGATCGTGGTGGAGAATACTTGAGCATCGAGTTCATTGACTATCTAAAAGAAAACGGGATACAGTCCCAATGGACTCCACCGGGAACTCCTCAACTTAATGGAGTATCCGAACGTCGGAATCGAACTTTATTAGATATGGTTCGATCAATGATGGGGTTCACGAACTTACCGGCATACTTGTGGGGTCATGCACTTCGTACTGCCGCGTATTTGCTGAATAGAGTTAACACCAAAGCAGTTAAATCCACACCTTATGAACTTTGGCATTCCCGAAAACCCAACTACAAACATATTAGGATATGGGGTTGTCCCGCTTATGTGAAGCGGTTAGTGGGAGATAAGTTGGATAGTAAATCCGACTTGTGCTGTTTTGTGGGGTATCCCGAAGACTCAATGGGATACGAGTTCTATTATGTCAAAGAAGCAAAGACGTTTGTTTCGAGAAATGCCACCTTTTTGGAAAGGGAGTTTATATCCGATAGAAAGGGCAGCATGATAGAACTTGAAGTAGTTCAAGAACCACAAAGTGAAGTTCAAACGCAAGAACAAGTAATCGAACCAATACAACAAACCACTAATATACCTCCTGAACCTACGGTACGTAGATCCGAAAGAGTTCGGAAAATGCCGGCTAGGTTATTCCTCCTCGAAAATGATGAAGATCATGTTGATCTTGGACGAGATCCAAGAACATATAATGAGGCCGTATCGGATGCGGACATGGGACATTGGCTGACTGCCATGAAATCCGAAATGGACTCCATGTACTCCAACAAGGTGTGGACCTTGGTAGATCCACCTAAAGGAATTGTTCCTATTGGCTGCAAGTGGATCTATAAGAAGAAAATTGGAGTGGATGGAAAGGTATCGACCTATAAAGCTAGATTGGTAGCAAAATGATACACTCAAAGGCAAGGTGTTGACTATGAGGAAACCTTTTCGCCAGTCGCGATGCTGAAGTCCATTAGGATTTTGCTGGCCATAGCTGCGTGGTACGACTACGAGATATGGGAAATGGATGTGAAGACCGCCTTCCTTAATGGAGATATTGATGAAGAAATTTACATGGCGCAGCCGGAAGGCTTCATATCTTCTGGAAGTGAGCAAAAGGTTTGCAAGCTCCAGCGATCCATTTATGGATTGAAACAAGCATCCCGTAGTTGGAACATTAGGTTCGACTCAACTATCAAAGAGTTTGATTTTGAGAAGAATCTGGAGGAACCTTGTGTATACAAGAAGGTTAGTGGGAGGGCAGTGATATTTTTAGTGCTTTACGTTGACGACATTCTACTCATTGGGAATGATGTAGGAATGTTGCAGCAAACGAAAGCATGGTTGTCCACACGTTTCTCAATGAAGGATTTGGGAGAAGCATCTTATGTATTAGGAATACGCATCTATAGAGATAGAGCGAGAAAGATGCTTGGCTTATCCCAAAGCCTGTACATAGACACCGTTATGAAACGGTTTAGCATGGAAGAATCCAAGAAGGGATTCTTGCCAATGTCCCATGGGGTTCGTCTCTCGAAATCTATGTGTCCGCAAACACCTAGTGAAATCGAGGAGATGAAAAGGACGCCCTATGCTTCTGCCATAGGAAGCATAATGTATGGCATGCTATGTACGAGACCCGATATTGCGTATGCTGTGAGTGTCACAAGCAGATATCAGTCTAACCCCGGCCCGGCTCACTGGAAAGCCGTGAAAGATATCCTCAAGTACTTGCGAAGAACTAAGGATATATTTTTGGTCTATGGGGGTGCCGAGTTGAAATTAGAGGGTTTTACCGACTCTAGTTTTCAATCAGACGTGGACGACTCAAAGTCGAATTCTGGATTCATATTCACGCTTAATGGTGGTGCCGTGTGTTGGAAGAGTTCCAAGCAAAACACAACGGCTGATTCCACTACCGAAGCGGAATACATTGCAGCATCCGAAGCTGCAAAAGAAGGGACTTGGATAAGGAAATTCATCCAAGAGTTGGGTATCATTCCTGATGCTAGTGATCCAGTACCATTGTACTGTGATAACACCGGAGCCGTGGCGCAAGCTAAGGAGCCACGATCTCATCAGAAGTCGAAGCATATTCTGAGGAAGTATCACGTGATCCGAGAGATCATTGATAGAGGTGAAGTTAAGGTAGAACGAGTCACCTCGAAAGAGAACGTAGCAGACCCCTTCACGAAGCCTTTGCCGAGATCGGTCCATGAGAAACATCGAGAGTCGATGGGATTGCGGTTTATGGGTAGTTGGCTTTAGGTCAAGTGGGAGATTGTTAGAGTAGGTGACCAACAAGCCAACATGTGGCTGTGGTCTTTCGTATTTATTATTGTAATAAACGAACCTTTATTCGTATTAATGATAAAACACCTTGGCATTCTATATCTTTGTCACAAGCATAGATATAATCCTTACAGTTATTACAAGTACTAGTAATTGATCGTTAGGATCGTGAGATATTTACTTAAGTATTATAATTGTTAAACGTGTTCCTAGTCGAAGGGTTACGCCACTAATGAGGATATCGGCCTTTCCCATTAAGACTAGCACTTAGTGTATGTGTATTGCATCTCATCAGTAAACGGTATTGTGATATCGGCATGCATAAGTGGGTGCTCGTAAGTTGACGAGTTCACTGAACTCCCTCACCCTAAAAATCTCTAAGTGGTTCCCAATAATCGAGTAGAGATATCTATGGTATAGTTGTACACCATTGGTCCTTATGACCTAGACATCACCGTGACTTCACTAGAGGACCAGCTGTATCGTGACCTGTCCCTGAGTTCCACCGAGGACCATCCCAAGGGCCAGTGTTCGTGCAGTCCGAAATCTAGTGGGAGGTCTGTGCATTGTAGTCGGGGATTCGATCGCTAGAATAGTCTTGGATGTCCTGTGTGTTCTGAAAGTTTGTAATAATTCTAAGTCTCTGGCCAGAGCTGACTAAGTGATGATTAGAGCATTCGATTCTCTAAGTCATACACGTGACGATTACAATACTTAGAACGATCGCACCGTCATTGAACATATAAAGAGGTCTCGATGAACCAATGCCTCTAGTTCGATCGGGACATATGAATCGAAGGGATCGTACTGTACGTTAACTATATCTGAAGGTTCTTGCAGGCACTTCATTTGTATCTAGGGAATCATGACGCGTAGTTGCTAGACGCCAATCTTGATTCGTTGGGTGATTAAGGTGAAACGAGCTTCATATTAATCGTAACTCTAAGGGACGAGTTTTTACCACAAAGGGTTGTGGGCCCACGGCTAGCTTACACCTGAACCATCGAGGGTCACACTGCTCGTGCACATGAGATCTTTGAATAAACGGTCAGAGATAAAATAGTTTATCTTTGCATAATTGGAAGTCAATACGATTGAGTCCAATATTCGTAATTTGGAATTACGAATGAGAATAAGAAAAGGAAAAGAATAGGCGAACGTTGTAGTGGACTTTCTAAATCGGGAAGTTTCCAAATTTAGAAAGTGCACTGAACTAGGGTTTCCACTTTTAGAAAGTTGGAAAATGAGAATTGACACTCGTAATGACGAGGACTTTATAATGATTCCGAAAATGTAATCGTTGCAATTTTTCGGTCATTGGATTGAGAGAAACGAGCAAGTAAAAGTACTAGCAAACTTAAGCTGTTGGGCCCGGTCCAACTTAAGCCCGCTAGGGTTTTATGCAAGACACTATAAATACAAGATTTATAGGTCTTGCACACACAAGTGAAAAACCCTAACCCTAGCAGCCGTTCTCCCTCTCTCTCTCGCCCTCTCCCCGCGGCCGTCACCGGCGCCGTCGCCGGAGCTTCACCGGAATCGGCGGTTCATCGGCCGATTGTTTCGGTAGTTTCTTTCCTTCTTTTTTTCTTCCGTTTTTCTAACTATTACGTGTCTAGTGCCACGTGTGTAGTAGATCGAAGTATACGAGGTGAAATCCGAGAGGAGGAAGACCGAAGATCGAAGAACCGAGGAGCAGCGCACGAGCCGAAGCCGCACGCTGCCCCACGCGCCACCCCAGAAAGTCCGCGCCTGAGTTTCACGCGCCGCCGTGGCCGTCTCACCGCCGCTGCCGCTGCACCGCTGCTGCCCCGATTGTACGGATTGGTTTCCGTAGCAATCTCGACTTGCTTAGCGCTTTTACCTCACGCTTCAAGAGGTAAACACACGAACTTGAAGTTCTTGTTTCGTTTAAACGTTATATATATATTCATGTTTGCTTTCGTATGATTTTATGTGATTATGTGTAATCGTTTTAAATCATTGCAAGCATGTTATTTGGTTTAAACGCGAGCATGTTAATTGATTTAAATTCGGTTAAATTAATTAGCATATATGTTGTTATTTAATTTCGCTGGAAGCGCAAAGGTACGCAATTAATTGATTAAATTTGTCGGGCATGTGCTTATGTGCTTTAAAGTAGTTTAAATCGCATTAAATTTTTGTTTTCCGCTGCGTACGCGTGCCCGAAACCCAACACCACTACCCCTAGTCATCGGTCCCCCACGACCCCTTCCCCTCCCGGGTTTGACCCGAACCCGGCCCGGACCCGCCCGTTGACCGCGCCGACCCGCCTCGGCCCTACTCCGTTGACCATGGACCGGGCCAAGTCCGGATCGGTTTCAGGTCCCGATTATTTGGACCCGGGACCCGACGGGTCTACCCGGCGGGGGGCCCGAGGGCTCGGACCCGGGGACCCGGCCCGAGGACCCGGCGGGTCAACCCGGAAATATCCGGTTTTTTTGTCCGAAAATTCACATTTTGGGGTTCAAACTCGGGGCAGTGGGGAAGAAGTGCAGCTCTTTACCACTGGGCCAACCAACATATTTGATAAAAAATAGACAATAAATATATATTATATACAACTATGGTGTAAATGATAAATATGTTAAATAAATTAATAATTTTCATATTAATTATTATTAAATAATTAACAAATGCAATATAAGAAAAAAATATATATAATCACGGTTCAACACTTCAAAACATCTATTATTAATTAATATATCAATATAATCTCCACTATTGAAAAATATAAAGTATTGAATCAATTCACTTATGTTATTAAAATCGATAGTGTGAAAAAATCGAATGAAAAATAAAATAATATGTTTATTTAAAAAAATAGATTATAACTCATTTCAATTAATTTAAATCGATTTACCTCAATTATTGACAAGAACTTATTAATATTATTGAGGATTTTATCATAAGATAATTATTTAAAATTATAAATGATGTTTATTTTAACAAAAATAGATTATATCTCATTTCAATAATATTCTTACTTTAAAAATAACATTATATATGAATAGTATTATCAAAATATTATGATGTGATTTCTCTTTTAATAATTGGTTTAGTTTGTAAAAATCGTAAGAATTAAATCGTAGATCATATGATTTAATTTTTATTTTATTTTTTACATTTACATTTTATTCGAATCGTAAGATCTACATGGATTAAGCTCAAGTCCATTCATTTTTTATATTTTTTTATTAGAAATAATTTAATTAAATTATTTAATAATAATGAATAGGATAATTAATAATCTATTTAACATTATTTATTATAATCATTTTACACATTTTGTTTATGTTATATATATTCCTTGTTACAATAATCCTAACTATAAATATAAAAATATAAATAACACTATCAAATCAAGTAACTGTGGTTGGATTGACATAAATTGCCGTCGCTTTCCTTCTACGATCGGATGCAAGAGCTCCCCGATCTCCAATATGATCCGGATCATCCGGATTCGACTTCCGACCCAAAGCTTTCATTAAACTCTTACCTTTTCCCGTAACTTGACTCGTTAAACTTTTCCCTCTACCTCCGGCCATCTAGAATTTAAAAAAAACATGAATTAGTATTTAATTTAAACAAAAAAAATTTAGAAAAAATAAATAAATAAGTTGCTCGTGTGAAAACACGCGAGTAGACCAATTTTAGGCCAAATGTCGAATTTTATGCCTAAAATTCGACATCTAAATGTCGATTTTTACCCATAAAATTCGACCTGTACATGTCGAATTCGTTTGCGCGGGATTTTTTTTGGAAAAACGATATTCTAGCTAAAAAACCCCATAAATGCATATCTTCTTGGGTTTTTCCACCGTAGAATCTTCTATTTTGATGTATTCTGATCCATACTTGCCATCTTTGTAAGATTTGTCGAGTTTTGATGATTTTACATGTTTAGGTTTTGTAGGTTTATGGAGGAGGAAGGAGAAAGGTCTTGTGGGTTTTGGAAGATGGAGAAGATGAGAGTTGGTCTTGTGGTTTTGTGATAGGGTTTTTTGTGTTTTTGAATTTTTGGTCTTGCACATTTGGAATATTCTATTTTTTTAACAAGTAAGTGTATTATAGTATTTATACATTGAAATTTTTAATTTGGTCTTGCACAAGTGGTTTTAGTCTTGCATATAGCCGCAGCCAATAGTTTAATATACTAAAATGCGTGTTACACAATGTGTTATTGACTTATTGTTCTTAAAACTATGTTTTCTCCATAATTTTTTTTTTCAGTATTTTCTCCAAAAAAAAATTAGAAGGCCGTTAAAATATTTTGAAAAATACAGAGCCATTAAATATACACTCCTGGTCTATATGTATTTACACAGAATTATATATAAATATATATTACAAATTTCTAAAAAGTAAATACTATATTTACATTGAGACAAAATAAATTTTGTTAGGGATAATGCAAGAAAGAGAAATCTTGAATGATCTGCTGTACCACAATCCCACAAGCAATCAATCCCATACAAACAATCACGGGTTTTGTTCTTGATATCGATACTAATTTTTCGCCTCGTTTTTTCTTCTTCTTCTTATTGATCGTCGCCCACGCCATTGCCGGTGGAAGTACTCCATACAACATTGTCATGCAGTACCCTCCCTATTCATCCAACGAGCACACTCGATTATTAGTTTCTTTTTTCTTTTTTGAAAAAAAAAAATTGTTATCAAGAAAAAAAAAAAAAAAAAAATATATATATATATATATATATATATATAAACAAGACTTACAGCAATATCTGTGGCTGCAGAAAAAGAATCTGGTATAGTTGTAGACACAAAAAGAGAAGGGGCAACAACCATTGCAGTAGCTGTGATGCTGCCTTTGTTTTTATGCCACCATTTATTCATGTAATAATTAAATGTGTATGATTCCTTCAAAACAATAATTTACTTTTAATTAGCCTTCAATCATGCACTTAAAATAGTTTATATATTTAATTTCTTAAAGCAAATAATTAAATTATTACACAAGAATAGAATCTTGATACCTCTTCCACAAGAAGAAGTTGTGTTGATGGAGAATCAATGGGCATTTTATTGAGTTGCTCTTTGAAGAACTCCGAAAAGCTTAAAAGTGTGCCGATTAGTGAAGTTCCGACAGCTAATAGCGAGAAGGCCTCCACCATAAACGGAACTCCGTCCCATCTCACACTGTAATAGAAATATAGTAAAATACTCGATATTTCTTTTAAAATAAATTGCATCTTTTGAGTTTGGTTTTGTACATAACGAGGTAAGGTTGCACTCATATTTATGTTCGATATGATATGAAGTTGGGCTAGAGATGAAGCTCGATTATTAGAATAAAAATGAGTATTAAGCTCAACTAGAGCTTTTTTTTTATGAAGCAAAAATTTGAACAATCATGCGTTCGATCTGCTCGACTTGATTAGTTTATGCACCTAATCTTGCTCGATAACCGAAAGTAAGAGTTTGTTGCATTTAGTGTCCATGTGTTATGTTGAATTGATAAAAAGAAACACATCTTGTTAATAACAAGTTGTTATAAATATTAGCGGAAAAAATCCTATAAAATGATGCATTTTAGGGGTAGTTTGGTAATGAAATCAAATCATAAGTAGGATTTTGCTAAAAGTTATGGCATGGAGGGTTTTTTAACAATTAAAGTAAAGACAAGGGTGCTAATTGCAATAAACCTGGGAAAGTAACTAACCTGAGAAGCAATTCAACAGGATCAGAAACTTGATTTTCTTGATTGGGAAGGCCTAATGCAATTGCCTCCCATATAAGCAATGCTAACAATGGCACCAAACTTCCGAGAAAAATCGAAGCCCGTATGCGTTTAAGATCGCCTTCCAAATATGCACAAAGAACTGCACGAACAACAAACACAATTTCAATTAAAAAAAAACAAAAAAAAAAAACGAAAAAAGACGGTAATCGAATTATGTATGCATTCTCATGAAAATATCAACCTGGAGCAAGATCGTGATAAACCAACGTAAATATCAACACCGGAAGAGTCGCCGGAACTTTTCCCCAGTCGCCACCGCCGCCGCCCTCGAATCCCGACCACCCTCCGAAGTGGACAGCAACAATCTCTATTGCTATAAGCAAACCTGCATTTCATCATCGTCTTCTTTTACTAATACCAAAAAAATTACTAATCAAGAATTTAGGGGTGAAAAATCGCACTGATCAGATCGGAATTTGCACTTTCGGAAAATTTTCGATTTTAATTTTGAAAGTGGGAAAAAGAACATCGGAAATTGGGATGAAAAAATAATTTGTTCCAAAATCGGATATTTTCTGAACGGAATCCGGAAAATTCCAATTTTTAGTCACCTAAAAATATAAATACTATATTATAAGTGTAATTTTCAGAGTAAATATTTTTTTTATTGTTTTCGGAAATTAAAATCGAATCAGAAATCAGAATCTCATACATAATTCCAATTAAATCCACAAATGTCAAAAAAAAAACACAGGAAATAGTAATTTTTGAGACTCAGCATGAAAAATATTGTTCCAAAATTGAAAAAAAAACTGGATCGAATTCGACAGAAATCGGAAAAATTACATTCTAATTTCCACCCCTAACCCACCAGATTATTAAAAAAAAAATTCCTATACATTTGCTTACAATTGAAGGCAATAATAGGGAATTACAGCAAACATTGTACCTATCATAGACACAGTAAGCCATTGGTTAACTTGATCAGTGGTTCTTGTACCTCCAAGAGATATAAGAATTGTGAAAAGAAAAGTGAAGAAGATTCCGGAAATTGATTCCGGAATATCGGTCAAACGATGCAGAATCTCTCCCGATTTTGAACAGTAGACAATCATAGAAGTGTAACCTAAGAAAACATATGTGACAGTTGCTAAAGATCCACCCCATTCTCCAAGTGTTTCTTCAGCCATTGTTCTAATAGATATTACCTCCAACTCATCATAATCTTTGTCGACTTTCGATTTCTTCTTCTTTAGCAAACCGACGTTTATTTCGACCAGCAAAAGCGCTTCGACTAACAAGAATGCCCAACACATTGTCATTGATACTGAACTTGGAAGTAGTCCCTACAAATATAACAATATGTACATGAGTGTCGAAAATGCAAAAATATCACTATAAGAGACGGTAAATGATGAAAAAAGAAAAGCTCAATTTCGTCGAACCCATCGATTCTTGATTTGATTTTTCCGAATTTCATAGTTTCTAAGATGAAAAATTCAGATCCCATTTTCTTGAAGAAGCAATTGGTCTAAAATCAACCAATTTACCAAACCTTTATTGTTTTTTAAGATGAAAAATTGAATCTTTTTCAAATCCCATTTTCATTAAGAAATAATTGGTCTAAAATCAATCAATTTACCTGCTTTTATTGTTTTTTAAGATGAAAACTTTAATCTTTCTCAAAACCCATTTTCTTGAAATCACAAAAAAAAAGGAAAAAGAAAAAAGTAGTAATTACAGCGGGTGAAGTTTTCTGAGGAAGAGCAAGAATGCCAGAACCAATACTAGTGCCAATAATAAGAGCAACTGCACCAGCAATAGTGCCCTTTTTACTCACAGCAACAGCAGCTTCATCTTTCGACCTCACTCTAATTATTATAAATCTCTTCTTCTTTGTTTCTGATAATTTCCAAATGTGTGATTTTTGTTGAGGGAAGCTGAATGATCCACACCCAAATTGAGCACTATTGATGTAAACAATCATTTAGTTTAGATACACACAAATGAGATTGAAGTTAAAATATTTTTCTAGTCTTAGAAAAACAAGAAATTAAATAAATAGGTAATAAAATCTCACGTCCTGGATTTCAGACAATTTTGGTGGTGCTGATGAAATCTTTGACATGGTTGTGTTTAGTGGGCTGTAAGTGTTTGAGTGATGGGCAGAAGAAGAAATAGTGTGATGGATGTTCATCACACACACACACACACACTCACAAAGAGGAGAGGAGAGAGAGAGAGAGAGAGTGGGATTTCTCTCCAAATATCTGGGAAGAGGAGTGGTAGCAATTGATTGAAGTAGAATCATTATTTTTATTTTTTTATTTTTTTTAAATGAAAAAAGTATAGTGTCAAAATTCAAGAAACTACAGCAATAAAGGGTAATACTAATATGTGCAAATGTATTATATCAACACAGTAATGCCTCTCATCAGATCACCAGATATTTACAATATCTGCTCACATTCATAGTATAGTAACACTCCTTTAATAGAGCTATACAAAAAGAAGCACAAACCAGTCAGTCACTAATTACAATAAAACCATTATCATTAGGGTAGTACTAATGGTTTGATCAATTTGGAATCATGTAACACATTATTGATCCAAGGATGCATCTTGTAATTACCCAGTAACGATCTTTCAAGTGCTTTACAAACTTCGTCAAGTTCAACCGGACCTTCCTTCTTCACTCCAAATATTATTTCGACGAAGCCGTCGTCCACGTACATGTGATACAGGTTGCTAAATACCTGTCAAATGTCCACCATGTATCATCAAAACATAATGCAAAGAGAAGGAAAAAAAAAACCGAAACAAATGTTACTTCACGAGTTTTTCTCACCCTTTTCAATTTTGAATACACCGATGCCCTCATACTAGTAAAGTAGTGCTTCGGGATCAACTTAAAGATGAATAAACCTTTGTCGGAAAGTGAGTCTTTTACGGTCAATAGAAAAGATTCCTCAACAAAGTCTGCCTCGGGACTGATTAAGCCCGAACTGCACAATTTAAAAAAAAAAAAAAAACAGTACCTAGCAGGTGAAAAAAAAAATGATACCAAAATAAATAAATAAAATTATTTCTTTATTTTATTTTATTAAAAGCTCCGTTACCTTGAGTCTGATGAATCCACATCGATTATAAGTAAATCAACTTTGCTTCCATCTGCATGAACTACGGTTAACTACTTGCTGCTGAGCATGCCGTTGTGACCTTTTCTATATTACTACAGTACACAACTAGTTGTTGCTACTTTATACCTACCTGCCTCAGAATTTGCTTTCTCTCTGACAAACTTAATTGCATCAGTAATATGTACCTGAACATGAGAAGAAGGAGAGTACTAAAAGTATGAGCAATTTTTTGCAGTTTTAAGTCAGAATTAATGTAAGCATCTTCAAACATTTGCATGTTACAGCTAAATGAAATGTGGATGTTTAGAATCAACAGCCTTTCACAACCTTAAACAAGAAAACGTTAGAAAATAGAATATCACCTTCAACCTTTCATCTTCTGTAAAACCAAAATAATTGCTAGCAACATTCAGAACCACAGGATCTAACTCGACGACCTGGCAAATTAAGAATATACATAAGGAGAAGAGAATTGAAAAAAATGGTAAATCAACACAGCCAGAATTTTCGTTGTACCTCAATCTTTAGAGAAGGTAGGCGATTTCTCATAAACATAGGAAGTATTCCTGGTCCAAGACCAATGATCACTGTTTTGACCTGAAAAAAGTGGGAATATTTTAGTTCATTTCCATTACACGAACAGCTGTATGAACAGTGAATAATAATATATTAATATGGAGATACTATATTAATTAGTAAATAAATTAGTCATCAATGTTAATAGCAACTTAGTCACTTATGCAGGTTTTTTGCCTCTATTTTGGAGAATCATTTAAGCAAAAAAGAGATGAGGAAGTAATTAGTAGATGGCTCACCAAACCACCAGCTTTGGTAGTTCTTTTTGAATGTGTAGAAAACAACAGTAGTCCAGCAATAACCCCCTTGTGGAATCCAGTTGTCAAAATTTGGTGTTCAACAACTTTAACACCAATTGATGCTGCCCCGGATTAAAAAGACGATTAATGAAGGTGAATAAATATTGCTACTTGTATTCCTCAGCGGTAGATAACAGTAAGTTTAAAAGGCTTTTAAGGTAGCTTCGAAAAAAAAGAGATGACTTAGAGATGTGTAGTAAAAGCTGCTTGCGTGTCAATTTTCGCAATGAAGATAGTTTCACTGAGCCTTAGGTATATGTCCTACAATTATTGCCACCGGAACCTAAATATAAATTGACAGACCACGTTCTCAGAGAAGCCCGCCTAGCAAAAGAACCTGAAGTCTACCAATCCTAGAAAGTATTATGACTGTGTGTGTGTAAATAAAGAATCGGAGGACAAAATTTGAATTTTCTTTCATCTTAGTGAAATATGCAGATGAGAACAGTATAATCTGGAGTATCCTGTGGTTATTTTGTTTCCCAATTCTATTAGCTATGGATGAATTCTTAGAATTAGAACATGGCTAATATCTTATACATGGCTACATTAAGGAAACAAATTATTGAATGTATGCAGCAAAAAGTCATAATTTAAAATGGCTCCAAAACCCAAATGGGGTTAACTAAAGTGCATAAGGAAAAAAAGAAAAGCTGATAGATATCAGAAATTCACCGTGAGAATCAATTTTTTTTGGTTTTCCTTTCTTCTGTCGGAAAGCTTCTGTGGATAATGGAGCTTCAGAATGCATCAAACTCTCAGTTCTTTCAAAATAAAGGCGGCGGAATGTGATATCCTGAGATTGATTATATATCACGTCTTCGACAATGATTTGACCAGTCAAGACAGATGAAACCTGGATGAACCAAAGTAGAGAGACGGAAATACATAAAGAGCAGTAGATATGAAATATCTAATCCTAGAAACTTGCATTAGAAACATGCCACTGAATATAGAACCATGAAAGTGTGCTAAGAGAGCAAATAATCAATGTTGAGAATTGAAAAAAAAATAGTATGTCAAAATATCCTTTAGAGGTAGTAATAATTATCAGTGAACACCAAAGTATTAGCACATCAATTTAAAAGCTATACCCATATTCTGGAACAAACTTACTCTACACATGAAAAAGACAATCAATACAACTCCTATAGATCTCATAATATGAGGCAAGAAATAGTAGTTCTTCAACCTGATGGACAATTTTATTCTGCTTAATCCCCTCAATCGTATCATCTTCAGCCGTAAATCTGCAAGAGGTCCATTTGATAAACTCTATTAATCCTTAGAGGAGAACTTTGTAATCAAGATGCGAATACGTGTAAAATCATTCTGGCAATACCATTGCAACAACTTTAATGCTCTCTCATTCCATCAATTTCTTGGTGCACCATAGGGTAAGTTCTATTTCAATGAAAATGAATATGACTTCTCTCACTATCCAAAGCATGAAGTATCAGTATGAAGGAACACCTTCACCATCCCGTGGAACAGATAAATCCTTTTTCACCTACTCTTAGAAGTACTGCATATTTCTCTTGTAACTAGAAGAATATCACACAATCTAAACAAAAATGCCATTAGTACGTGCACCATCAATTGTTTTCCCTCCTAGTCCTAGGTTTTAAACGATTCCTCGTCTGTTCTCACACAAGAATGAGAAAAATGGTATTTCTCATGCAATTCTTAGAAAGAATATAGTAACATAATCTTACTTGCAATCTCAAAACCCATTTATCCAAAACATTTCACAAGTGTTCCCAAAATAGGGTGCATACCTTGGTATACTGAACAACCCATAAACATGCTATACCATTGAAGAAACAAAACCTTGTGCATAAAACACTTAAACTAAGACCACGAAAGATTTATACTTTGCAAATAAGGATGGGGCCAATTGGCGAGCTGATGAAATATAGTATCTAAACAAAATATACTACAAAACTAGCATGGCTAATATGAAATCAAGAGCTAAAATCATTATCGAATGAGTTATGTATTGGACAAGCGATGCTGATGGGATACTTACTCAGCATTAGTGTCACCGTTTCCCACTTGGCACAGTTCATTGACACAATAGCCGGTATCCTCCTGAAAAAGGAAAAAAATAAAAATTTACGTATACATCAAGTATACAGCTCACAATTTGGATTACATATTGAAAATAAATTTCAATATTACCCCTATACCGACCGGGTTAACACGAAAATAACTGCAATCCAGTACAATCTAAAACCAATCAATAAAATGATGTGAGTGAAAAATGAAATATGAAGAGGCAGGTACAGGAAGAAAGTACACCAAATTTATAAATGACTGGAAATATTTACAATCAACAGTCGAGCAGCTTTGAAGCTTTGAAGAACGAGCCATTGTTGGAATTCTGATGCGAGGATCTTCTGGGAAACTTGAGACTGAATTGTAAACCTCAGTCACATAACAGTTGGACTGGAAAAAAAATAAGTAGTGAAGTATGCCAATAGCAAGTGAACCACGTGGTTAATGATTATCTCATATTTAATTTTAATCTCTAACAGATGTAATAATTTAAGAAGCAGTAACTCTAACACACTTCATCTGGTATAGACTACTTCTTAGTAAAGTTTCGTATGTGGACTTTCTCATAAATGGACGATGGTGAGATTCAAATGAACATCTCATGCAAAAGCTTAAACTTTAGAGACATGAGTTATTTAATGTTATATAGCACAGTTGCCTGACCCTATATTGAAAGGCAACAGATTATTAAAATAAGTCATGGAAGTTGAAGCTGGTTAATTTTGAAAATAAGGTATAAAGAGACAGACTCAATGCTGTCCAGGTTGGCAAAAGTTTAAACAGAAAAGTAACTGACAGGAAGAACACGATCTACGATAGACTAACTTAGCAATAAATAAGAAGGAGATAGAGCTTGGTTATGTAGCAAATAAACACCATAATCTCATATTAGATTAATATACTCGTTTTGCACAACTTTTTAAGCAATTAAAGTATATCTATTTTCAGATTTTCCTGAACGGAAGAGCAATAGACTCTTTAACTGTAACTAAAACGACAAGTGAAGGGCTAAGGGGAGAAAAAAGAACTAACTTTCTGCAAAAATAATACGAGAAATTGTTTTGAGAAAGGTCCAGTCTCTGGAGGAGCATCAAGAAGGACACAAGTATAGAAGAAACGCGATATTCCAGTTTCACCTAAAAAAAGCTTTATAACACGACCAGATTCAATCACTCCAATGTTTCCTTTGATCCCTTGCTTCAGCTCTTCAAGTGAGTACCATTTATCAGTGCTCTTGGAGTACTCTTCACGGATGGTATTTTCTCTTTTAAGTGCTTCAAGTAGCTCATCAACCTATAACGTCTCAAAAAGTAAATGTATTTCTCAAGATCCGTAGTAATCCAAATAACAGCACTGGTATCAGATTGTTCGGAATCTTGACCAAAGTGCATGGTCTTAAAGGGGGGTACATGGACAAAAGAAAACGGTCGACTGCTCTCACCTGAATACCCTGAGTTTCTACAAAAGATACATCCATGGATGGTACTATCCGAGACACAACAGTGAAAATAGATTTCTCTGCGACCAACATAAAAGTCTGTTGTGTGGTGGTTCCAGGAGATGCTTCGTCAGAAATGGTATAAAGATTGATCTTCCACCCAAATCGGAACTTTGAAAAAAGTAGATCTGAGAGAGTCATATGATTGAAATAATTTAGTGCAGAGAGAAACGATATACTGAATAAAAATCCAACTACTCCTATCTTCACGTTCACCATAATAATGTGAAACAGTACCTAGCACAAGAGGTTCTGCCAAGGTGAGACAAATATATAGGCCTCCAGCTTTTAACAGTCTTTTAACCTGTTGACAAGTCAAACTTTTGGACCATAACAAGTAACGAGATCGAAATTGTGTCATTATCAAACAAGACTATCATAAACCTCGGATATATAAGATAATGGTCCTGATCTGGGGCCATGCTCGGAATCCATCAGAATATCCAATCCTCCCTTATCGACGATGGCATCAAAGATCCCACTTGGAAACTGAATCAATTACAAATCATTAGAAAAAGGAAATAGATAGAGAAAAGAGTTCCAGAAAATAGGATAAGAAATAAGTTCATGATGCTAAGAGTAATTGTTAACGACTAGCAAATAAGTCATGAAATTGATAAAACAAGTGATAGCGGAACTACCAGGTTAGCACAGAATAGCCAATAAAACAAATGCTTAACTGAGTGCATGCGAATCTACATATAGTAGTGCAACTATCCATCACATTCGCATTGTTGGTAAATGCAATCACAGAACAGAGGCGCACTAATTTAGTGGTTGATGAACAAGGTGGCAATTTCTTCAGAATCCATTCCCGTTCTTCATTTTCGTAATTGACATAACCATGCCAAAAGAGTAAAGTGCGGGAAATTACAGGCTAATTGACTAAAAATGATTTGATTAATCATTTGAAACAGGCACTTTGGAGATGAACTAAATCCAAAAAACTGCACTGATATCCTCTCATTTCACCAAAATTGCAACATGGATTAAAATATCCTAATAACCATATTTTCTGACCCAAAATTAAATTCCCACATCATAAAACCATAATCTCAGTTTCCATAATTGAACAAATACACCAGCCCACTTTTTATTATACATATCGGCGATTTCCTAATTACAATCAACTGACAATTTTTACAATTAATTTGATTACTATGAGGTAAACCCTTCGGTGCAATTGCAAGGGTTAGAAACTAGTGAATTTGTGCATAAGCCCCAAAAACCACATGGCCTAGGGTACTGAATATGAAGAAAAGGGAAAAATTACCTTAATATCAGTAATATCCATCACGCGCCACTTCATCTCAGGCCGTGCTCTGATATTCCTCTTCATCATGGCCTGAATCACCACCTTCGAGAAATCCACACTCGCTATATGCCTAAACCCTTCATCGTAGAGATGCTCCGACAGCCTCGAGGCCCCGCACGCCGGCACCAAAATACTCACCTCCTCCGGCAGCGGTTGAAACAGCGGAAACGAGAGAAGGTTTTTGAGTGAGGTCCGGATTTGGGGCCAGTCGGCGTACCACTCGCAGAAATCGTCGGCGCCTTTTGAGGTGAAGAAACTGTTCCAATTCTCCTGGTTGATGTAGTCCACGGCGGTCACCGGCAGCTCTTCTGCAATTCGGATGCAGCTCTCTTTCGCGGGGTTTTCCTCCGCCATTTTCACGCGTTCTAGGTGTTTCTGTGTGCAATGCCGTTTTGTGTACAGTTGAATATATATATAATTGAATATATATATTTATTTATATATAAAATATTTGAAGTTTAATATCCCGCCTAAACAAATCCAACAAACTACGGTTATAATCCAAACTCCAGCATAATTTTTCAAAAATTACCCCTAGGTGTAAAGACTGTTATACCCTTCAATTATAAATTAAATTTGATAAGAGCAATGATACAGACAATACACAAACATTCTAAGGGCAAGACCACAAACACGTACTCACTCGTGACATTCTTAGAGCTCGTTTGCTTACTGCTACTGAACTTTGTTAGTTAAATATTAGTGGCTAGTAAGATGATTGACTGATAATATTCGTTTTTAGTCAAACACGTTTGATATATCAAATTGGGCCGACCTAATAGGCTCCAATTTATCTAATAATTAGGCCCAATACACGAAAGCCCAAACACCTACGATTGAGCCCACTACACGAAAGTCCAAGCACCTTCAAAGTAAGACTTGGGCCCAACAAAGTAAACTCAACTCAATCAACGACATATAAATAGATGTTTTACTCATTTGTTAAGGTACGTTCTATTATTCACAAGTCAATTAGAATTTTATTCTCTCTACAATCCGTACATCTGACTTGAGCGTCGGAGGGGTTTCCGCCGGATCAACCCCCGGCTTAGTTCACGTGTGCTCATTTCGCAGGGACCTCAGGATCATCAAGTTGTCAAGCTACTGATCCGCTTTGCTCTCCCAGCTCGTTTTATACACTACTGAGTTGGTCGATTCTTGGTAGAGGAAAAGGGTCTTTCGGGCAAGCTTTGTTGAGGTCAGTGAAATCCACGCATAACCTCCACTTGCCACCGGGCTTGGGAACGAGTACTACATTCGACAACCATTCAAGGTACTGAACTGGTCGTATATGACCTGCCTCTAGAAGCTTTGTATGAGGAAGATGATTGGCCTTGAGATGGGGGTGGTGGACGTCTATCATCTCGTCTTCTAACGTACTGTCGATCATCTTCCCTCTTCCTCTTGGAAGGAGCATGGGTAGAAACTTCCTCTATTCGCACGTATTTCTCAGCACGGTTCAGCAACTCCTCTAGGTTGCCTGGAGGCCTTCCGGCGATAGATTCTTTGAATCTACCCGGCTTCAAGTTTTGTTGCATAATCCCAAAGAGCATGTCTTGCCCTACACTGGGGACTTCATGGACGGCTTCTACAAAACGCTTGATGTAGTTGCGGAGCGTTTCGTTATCTCTCTATACTACAGAGAAAATGTGGGTTGGGGTCTTGGCATACTGGTTGTTGATGGCGAATTGGTTGGTGAACCGTGTTGACAGCCGAGCGAAGCTGTCAATCGATCCCGTGGGTAGAGAGTTGAACCAATTCATAGCTCTCTTGGAGAGAGTGGTGCGGACATTTTGCGCATCGCAGCGTCCGTCGGGCCATACAAATCTGCCATGGCGTTGAATTTCTCTATATGCTCTTGTGGATCGGTGGTCCCTTCAAATTGAGGTAACCCCGAGATCTTCACTCCTTGAGGTAATACCTCGTTGAGGATGTCTATGGTTAAAGGACTGTGTCTTACTGGGACGAGCATTCTTTCACCCATTGGATTGTTTGGTTGGGGGAAAGGAATTTGGCGAGACATTCTGCTGTTTACCTCGCATTCTCCCTCATTAAAGAGAGGGAGTCTCTGTGGAGACGCATTCCCCCGTGGGGGTGAGCGCTGGCGTTGCTGTCTGGGTTGTGCTCCCCTGTGATTGGTGGATAGCTGCACTCGGGACCGTGGGTCCGAGGTGGTGCCATAGGTTGCACCACAGGTGGAGCTGGCGCTGGTATCGCATTGGAAGCGTTTGCTCCCATCGTGGCGATATATTGAGTCACGGCCTCGGTGGCGGCGCGAGTTGAGGCTTCTGATATCATGCGTTGAAGCGCATTCTCGGTTATTTGAACCGTTCGAGGAGCAGGGAGTGGCGGATCGGCGAGTGGTGGGTCCCGATGGGGATCACCTGAACCTCGCGAGGCGGATCCGCGGCACGTGGAGGAGGTGGCAAGCCAGATCCTCTACGGACTGGGAGGTTGTTAGCTGTGTCATTTTCTCTCCGAACAGACGCCTTAGGAGGATCTTGTTGGCTACGTGATCTGGTTTGCATCGTTCCCACAGACGGCGCCAAAATGATGATATTAATTACTTAGATCACCTGGGGTAGTGTATAAAACGAGCTATGAGAGCAAAGCGGATCAGTAGCTTGACAACTTGATGATCCTGAGGTCCCTGCGAAATGAGCACACGTGAACTAAGCCGGGGGTTGATCAGGCGGAAACCCCTCCAACGCTCAAGTCAGATGTACGGATCGTAGAGATTGTAGAGAAAATAAAATTTTAATTGGCTTGTGAATAATAGAACGTACCTTAACAAATGAGTAAAACATTTATTTATATGTCGTTGATTGGGTTGAGCTTACTTTGTTGGGCCCAAGTCTTACTTTGAATGTGCTTGAGCTTTCGTGTAGTGGGTCCAATCGTAGGTGCTTGGGCTTTTGTGTATTGGGCCTAATTATTAGATAAATTGGGGCCTATTGGGTCGGCCCAATTTAGTATATCATTAACGTTATTACACTTAAAACCCGCAATAAATATTATTATTTGGTCAAATTAATAGCACCCTTCCACAGTTCCACTGCGATTAATTTTGGAGGGGTTAATTAAAAAAAGAAAAAACAATTTTGTACTTCAAACAAGATCTTAATTTGTTAATTAAAAGATTTCTTAGACGACAATTCGAATTCAATACTATAATTTAACAAATTTAGTACAAGATTTAATCTAACGAATCAAACATCTTACTGACTAAGAATATTCACATTCGCTCTCTTACTCTTCATACGCACTCCCGGGATTCATACAATGACGAGAATATTTATTTTGAGAAAAACTAGAAAAGTCATCAACGCCTTCGGTTCGCACAAGATAATATGAGTGATATGAACATAGTTGAATTTTAATAATGTGTCATAATATGATCTCAGGTATCATATTTATAAATTTGATAACTCAATTAATTGATATTTATGCATTGAAATTATTACATCATATTATATTAAATATTAAATTCTCTTTTAATATCATATATTTAAAGTTGACCTATTTGTTTGGTTACATCATAAACCCTTGGAATCTGCAATATCTATAATTCATCATAATTCCACTTCACTTTTTGTGTGTTCGAACCATTCATTAAGCACAAGGACAGAAAATACTGTGATGGAGTTCTCAAACACACACACGAGAGAGAGAGAGAGAGAGAGAGAGAGAGAGAGAGAGAGAGAGAGAGAGAGAGAGAGAGAGAGAGAGAGAGAGAGAGAGAGAGAGAGAGAGAGAGAGAGAGAGAGAGAGAGAGAGAGAGAGAGAGATTTCTCTCCAGATATCTGGGAAGAGGAGTGGTAGCAATTGAATGATTTTTTTTTCTTTTTCAATTTATTTTTTTAAATGAAAAAGTAGTGTCAAACTTCAAGAACTACAGGGTTAAAGGTAACACTAGTATGTGCACGGCTAATACCAATATAGTAACACATTTTTGGCCCAATTATGAATGTAATTACAATAAAACCATTACCATCAGGGTAGTGGTTTGATCAATTTGGAATCATTTAACACATTATTGATCCAAGGATGCATGTTGTAATTATCCAGTAACGATCTTCCAATTGCTTCACAAGCTTCGTCAAGTTCAACCGGAGCTTCCTTCTTCACTGCAAATATTATTTCGACGAAGCCGTCGTCCACGTACATGTGATACAGGTTGCTAAATACCTGTCAAATGTCCACCAAGAATCATAAAAACATAATGCAAAGAGAAAGAAAAAAAAACCCGAAACAAATGTTACTTCACGAGATTTTTTCTCACCGTTCTCAAGTTTGAATACACCACACGTCTCACGCTAGAGTACCTTGAGAACAACTTAAAGATGAATAAACCTTTGTCGGAAAGTGAGTCTTTTACGGTCAGTAGAAAAGATTCCTCAACAAAGTCTGCCTCTGGACTGATTAAACCCGAACTGCACGATAAAAAAAAAAAAAAAAAAAAAAAAAAAAAAAAAAAAAAAAAAGAAGAGTTATCTAGCAGGTGAAAAAAAATGATACCAAAATAAATAAATAAAATGATTTCTTTATTTTATTTTATTAAAAGCTCCGTTACCTTGAGTCTGATGAATCCACATCGATTATAAGTAAATCAACTTTGCTTCCATCTGCATGAACTACGGTTAACTACTTGCTGCTGAGCATGCCGTTTTGACCTTTTCTATATTGCTACAATACACAACTAGTTGTTGCTACTTTATACCTACCTGCCTCAGAATTTGCTTTCTCTCTGACAAACTTAATTGCATCAGTAATATGTACCTGAACATGAGAAGAAGGAGAGTAGCAAAAGTATGAGCAATTTTTTGCAGTTTAAGTCAGAATTAATGTAAGCATCTTCGAACATTTGTATGTTACAGCTAAATGAAATGTGGATGTTTAGAACCAACAGCCTTTCACAACCTTAAACAAGAAAACGTTAGAAAATAGAATATTATCACCTTCAACCTTTCATCTTCTGTAAAACCAAAATAATTGCTAGCAACATTCAGAACCACAGGATCTAACTCGACGACCTGGCAAATTAAAAATATACATAAGGAGAAGAGAATTGAAAAAAAATGGTAAATCAACACAGCCAGAATTTTCGTTGTACCTCAATCTTTAGAGAAGGTAGGCGATTTCTCATAAACATAGGAAGTATTCCTGGTCCAAGACCAATGATCACTGTTTTGACCTGAAAAAAGTGGGAATATTTTAGTTCATTTCCATTACACGAACAGCTGTATGAACAGTGAATAATAATATATTAATATGGAGATACTATATTAATTAGTAAATAAATTAGTCATCAATGTTAATAGCAACTTAGTCACTTATGCAGGTTTTTTGCCTCTATTTTGGAGAATCATTTAAGCAAAAAAGAGATGAGGAAGTAATTAGTAGATGGCTCACCAAACCACCAGCTTTGGTAGTTCTTTTTGAATGTGTAGAAAACAACAGTAGTCCAGCAATAACCCCCTTGTGGAATCCAGTTGTCAAAATTTGGTGTTCAACAACTTTAACACCAATTGATGCTGCCCCGGATTAAAAAGACGATTAATGAAGGTGAATAAATATTGCTACTTGTATTCCTCAGCGGTAGATAACAGTAAGTTTAAAAGGCTTTTAAGGTAGCTTGGGAAAAAAAGAGATGACTTAGAGATGGGTAGTAAAAGCTGCTTGCGTGTCAATTTTCACAATGAAGATAGTTTCACTGAGCCTTAGGTACAGGTCCTACAATTATTGCCACCGGAACCTAAATATAAATTGATAGATCACATTCTCAGAGAAGCCCGCCTAGCAAAAGAACCTGAAGTCTACCAATCCTAGAAAGTATTATAACTCTGTGTGTGTAAATAAAGAATCGGAGGACAAAATTTGAATTTTCTTTCATCTTAGTATAATATGCAGATGAGAACATGACACACTGTGGTGAACAGAGTTTGAATTTTCTCAATGAAGATAGTCTCCTGCGGTTATTTTATTTCCCAATTCTATTAGCTCTGGATGAATTAGAATTGGAACATGGCTAATATCTTGTACATGTATATCAGCTACATTAAGGGAAAAAAATATTGAATGTATGCAGCAAAAAGTCATAATTTAAAATGACTCCAAAACCCAAATGTGCATAAGGAAAAAAAAAAGCTGATAGATATCAGAAATTCACCGTGAGAATCAGTTTTTTTTGGTTTTCCTTTCTTCTGTCTGAAAGCTTCTGTGGATAGTGGAGCTTCAGAATGCATCAAACTCTCAGTTCTTTCAAAACAAAGGCGGCGGAATGTGATATCCTGAGATTGATTATACATCACGTCTTCTACATAGATTACACCATTCAAGACAGATGAAACCTGGATGAACCAAAGTAGAGAAAGATTTTAAAAGGAAAATGAGAGACGGAAATACATAAAGAGCAGTAGATGTGCAATATCTAATCCTAGAAACTTGTGTTAGAAAACTGACGACTTTTTCCCTATACAAAGCCACTGAATAAACAGAGTGCATCAGTTTAGACACAGTATAAGCACATCAATTACAACCATGAAAGTGTGCTAAGAGAGCAAATAATCAATATGAGAATTGAAAAAAAATAGTATGTCAAAATATCCTTTAGAGGTAGTAATAATTATCAGTGAACACCAAAGTATTAGCACATAAATTTAAAAGCTATACCCATATTCTGGAACAAACTTACTCTACACATGAAAAAGACAGTTAATACAACTCCTATAGATCTCATAAGATGAGGCAAGAAATAGTAGTTTTTCAACCTGATGCACAATTTTACTCTGCTTAATCCCCTCAATCATATCATCTCCACCCGTATATCTGCAAGATATCCATTTGATAAACTCTATTAAGCGAATACATGTAAAGTCATTCTGGCTATAATGCACTGAAACCATTGCAACAGCTTTAATGCTCTCTCTTTCCGTTGCACAATAGGGTACTGTGTGCACAAAAACTGAAAATTTTAATTGCTAATGGAGTAAGAAGACATCCCAGGGCACATGGTGCTTGTCAATGATGAAAAGAAGTCATGTGTATCTCCCACAATTGTTTCCCCCCACCACCTAGGTTTCAAAAGAAGTCTATTCTCCCACAAGACTGGCAAAAATGGCATTTCTTATGTTAGAAAGAACATAATAACATAACTTTCTCAAAGAGGCCATCTTACTTGCAATCTCAAAACTGCATTTCAGAAGTGTTCACAAAACAGGGTGCATACTTAAACTAAGGCCACAAAAGATTGAAAATTTGCAAATAAGGATGGGGCCAATTGGCGAGCTGATGAAATATAGTATCTAAACAAAATATACTTCAAAACTAGCATGGCTAATCAAGAGCAAAAATCATTATCAAATGAGTTCTGGTACTGGACAAGCGGTGCTGATGGGATACTTACACAACATCAGTTACCTCAACGGCTACCGTTGGGCACAATTGAAGGAGAAAAGGGCTGGTATCCTTCTGAAAAAGGAAAAGATTTACAAATTTAAGTATCCCTCAAACATACAGCTCACAATTTAGATTACCTATAGAAAATAAATTTGAATATTACCCCTACATCATCCCCGCGAACTATAGAATAACTGGAATCCAGTACAATCTAAAACCAATCAATAAAATGATGTGAGTGAAAAACGAAATATGAAGTTCATGAAGAAAGTACACTAAATTTATAAATGACTGGAAATATTTACAATCAACAGTCGAGCAGCTTTGAAGCTTTGAAGAACGAGCCGTTGTCGGGATTCTGATGCGAGGATCTTCTGGGAAGCTTGAGACTGAATTGTAAACCTCAGTCACATAACAGTTGGACTGGAAAAAAATTAAGTAGTGAAGTATGCCAATAGCAAGTGAACCACGTGGTTAATGATTATCTCATATTTGATTTTAATCTCTAACAGATGTAATAATTTAAGAAGCAGTAACTCTAACACACTTCATCTGGTATAGACTACTTCTTAGTAAAGTTTCGTATGTGGACTTTCTCATAAATGGACGATGGTGAGATTCAAATGAACATCTCATGCAAAAGCTTAAACTTTAGAGACATGAGTTATTTAATGTTCAGTAACTCGGACATATATAGCACACGTAGGAAGTACTAGGCCTGGCCCTAAATATAAAAACTAATAAATAGAAAGGCATGAAAGTTGAAGCTGGTTAATTTTCAAAATAAGGTATAAAGAGACAGACTCAATGCTGTCCAGGTTGGCAAAAGTTTAAACAGAAAAGTAACTGACAGGAAGAACACGATCTACGATAGACTAACTTAGCAATAAATAAGAAGGAGATAGAGCTTGGTTATTTAGCAAATAAACACCATAAGCTCATATTAGATTAATATACTCTTTATGCACAACTTTTTAAGCAATTAAAGTATATCTATTTTCAAATTTTCCTGAATGGAAGAGCAATAGAATCTTAAACTGTAACTAAAACGACAAGTGAAGGGCTAAGGGGTGAAAAAAGAACTAACTTTCTGCAAAAATAATACGAGAAATTGTTTTGAGAAAGGTCCAGTCTCTGGAGGAGCATCAAGAAGGACACAAGTATAGAAGAAACGCGATATTCCAGTTTCACCTATAAAAAGCTTTATAACACGACCAGATTCAATCTCTTCAATGTTTCCTTTCACCCCTTGCTCCAGCTCTTCAAGTGAGTACCATTTATCTGTGCTCTTGGAGTACTCTTCGCGGACGGTATTTTCTCTTTTAAGTGCTTCAAGTAGCTTATCAACCTATAATGTGTCAAAAAGTAAATGTATTTCTCAAGATTTGTAGTAATCCAAATAAATGTTCATATGAGCTAGCAAACGGTACTGTCATCAGATTGTTCGGAATCTTGACCAAAGTGCATTGTTTTTTTCCTAAAATGCTCAAGTTATTTCCTTCTCCTCTGGGGGGGGGGGGGGGGGGGGGGGGCTGCTACATGGACAAAAGGACACTGTTAACTGCTTTCACCTGATCATCCTTATCCTGAGATTCCATAAAAGATGCATCCATGAATGGTACTATCCGAGACACAACAGTGAAAATAGATTTCTCTGCAACAAACATAAAAGTCTGTTGTGTGGTGGTTCCAGGAGATGCTTCGTCGGAAATGGTATAAAGATTGATCTTCCACCCAAATCGGAACTTTGAAAAAAGTAGATCTGAGAGAGTCATATGATTGAAATAATTTAGTGCAGAGAGAAATGATATACTATTAAAATCCAACTCCTATCTTCACGTTCACCAAAATAATGTGAAACAGTACCTCGCACAAGAGGTTCTGCCAAGGTGAGACAAATAAATCGTCCTCCAGCTTTTAACATTGTTTTAACCTGTTAACAAGTCAAACTTTTGGACCATAACAAGTAACGAGATCAAAATTGTGTCATTATCATACAAGGCTATCATAAACCTCGGATATATAAGTTGATAGTCCTGATCTGGGGCCATGCTCGGAATCCATCAGAATATCCAATCCTCCCTTATCGACGATGGCATCAAAGGCCCCACTTGGAAACTGAATCAGTTACAGATCATTAGAAAAAGGAAATAGATAGAGAAAAGAATTCCAAAAACTAGGATAAGAGAAGTTCATGATGCTGAGAGTAGTTGTTTACGACTAGCAGCTAGATGCAAGAGCTGAGTCAAATGAAAGTAAGTCAGTAAATTATTCATGACCAACTCTGCCATGCCAGCGGCATAAAGAATTGTGATGAAATAAATAAAACAAACGATAGCGTAACTGAGTGCATGCGAATCAGTTAGATTGTATCTACATATAGCAGTGCAACTATCCATCACATTACATTGTTGGTAAATTCAATCACAGAACATGCCAAAAGTGTAGAGTGCGGAAAAATTACTAATCACAGAACATGCTAATTGACTAAAAAAATTGATCCGATTAATCATTTGAAACATGCTCTTTCAGACAAAAGGTCGAACACATTTCAGGACATCAATTCCCTCCTTCAATTCCCAAAAGAGAACACGAAGATTTGATTCAAACCTATCATTACTACAATTTGAAATTATTGATATTCTCTGACCCAGAGTCAAAATTCCACATCATAAAACCACAATCTCAGTTTCCATAATTGAACAAACTCGTTTGGGCGATTTCCTAATTACAATCAACTGACAATTTTAACAATTAATTTGATTATTAGGAAATTAATCCCTCTGTGCAATTGCAAGGGTTAGAAACTAGCGAATATGGAGAAAGGAAAAATTACCTTAGTATTAAGCATATCCATCGCGCGCCACGTCATCTCCGGCCGTACTCTGATATTCCTCTTCATCATGGCCTCAATCACCACCTTCGAGAAATCCACATTCGTTATATGCCTAAACCCTTCATCGTAGAGATGCTCCGACAGCCTCGAGGCCCCGCACGCCGGCAGCAAAATACTCATATCCTCCGGCGGCGCCGCCGGCGGCGGAAACGAGAGATGGTTTTTGAGTAAGGTCCGGAATTGGGGCCAGTCGGCGTACCACTCGCAGAAATCGTCGGTGCCTTTTGAGGTGAAGTAACTGTCCCAACTCTCCTGGCTGATGAAGTCTACGGTGGTCTGCGGCAGCTCTTCTGCAATTCGGATGCAGCTCTCTTTCGCGGGGTTTTCCTCCGCCATTTTCACGCGTTCTAGGTGTTTCTGTGTGAAATGCCGTTTTGTGTACAGTTGAATATATATATAATTGAATATATATATTTATTTATATATAAAATATTTGAAGTTTAATATCCCGCCTAAACAAATCTAACAAACTACGGTTATATTCCAACTCCAGCAGATGTTTTCCAAAAGGGTAAATTACAAAAAATCCCCTGAACTTAGGCTAAATAATGAAAAACACCCCACCTATCCGTAATAACCAAATTCCCCCTTTGATTAACTGTTGATCAATTTTTTTACTAGAAAATGTGTCGGTCTATTATACCTTCTGTTAAATAGGTGAGAAATAAAAGAAAATATCTAAAATTGTGTAAAGTCTATTCCCTGGAAAAAAATCCGTGAAAAAATCACATTGTAAAGGGTTGATGTTTGACTTAAACAAACCTCAATGGGTTTTTGGTAATTACGAATAGATAAGAGTGTTTTTTTTTTATTATTTAGCCTAAATTCAGGGAGTTTTTATAATTTACCCTTTCCAAAATAATATACTTGCCACAAAATTCATATAATTAATTTAATGAAATTAGAATCAATAAACTGAACTGTCTTGGATAAATATTCTTATGCTACATTTTTTTAGGGAAAATTAGTGAAAACTCTTGGTTTTTAAATTGCATTGAGTTAGGTCCACTTTTTAAAAATAATTAGTGGAAACTCTCTTCTTATGTATGTTTTTTAGAGAAATTCTAGTTTACGTTATGTGTTTCCGCAAAATTTTGAATTAAACTGGACGTAAATCGACTACGTTGTTTGCGTGGTTGATTCGACTATAGTTGATTAGAATATTAAAGCGTGTATTAGACCTAAATCAATAAATGGACTACAAAAAATATAGTTGATTTCTTGATCGACTATAGTCGGCTATGTAAAATGTCACATGTGACAATACTAAAATCGATGTCCAGACTTCTCGATAGCGATGGACGTTTCTGATGTACGGATGGCGTCACCTCAACGCACTGATAGATGTATTTTATGTCCGGTAACGATCGTAGATGAGGAGGAGGTATATCTCTAAACTCACTTATTTTGTAAGTTGTAACTAACACATTATGTTCGTAACTGAATTAAAAATTGACACACACAACCATATATAAATATAAAAGTAAATAATTTTATTTTTTGCAATTTAAAAAGATTAAAGATTTTTGAGCAATATAAAATGAAATACATGCTTACCATAAGATAGTCTATTGACCTGGACCACTGGACGGCAACGAATGGTCAACGTTCCGTTGCCTTTGACCCAGGTTCTAACTCTTAGCCACGTTTTGCAAGTCATTTTCACCACAACTGCCCCCACAAACCGATTTGTTCGATGCTACACCCGGTGACAAAACACCGAGGTGGGTCTTCTGCTGCCACGTGTCTCTTTTTTATATTTTATAATACGATGACCCTGCGAAGCTTCCCGTAGCTCAGGCCCCTGGGCCCCTGGCCTTGCGACCGCTTGCCCTCCCGAACATCCGCCCGAGTCCCGTTCCATCCGTCTCTACTCGGGGACCGCAGCGCTTGACTAGTGCTATTTGCCACAGACCCTCCATGCCTTTTCACTTCCGCTCATATTGACATTATCTACCGTGCTGAATTGCATCTCACCTCCTTCCGTTCTAGTTAAAAACGGTAACATAAATATAAAAAAAGGGCAAATCACGGTCACCCCTAAGGTAAGGTTAAATTACGAAAAAACTCATCTTGCTTGTGTGATTACAGCCACCCATCAACTTTGTATTCCCTTAATGATGTCAAATTTACATAGGGGTGTTCATCCGGTTGGTAAACCGACCGAACTGAACCGAACGAAAATTCAGTACATGCCGATTACTGAACCGGTAAATCGGTTCGATATTCATTTATTTATTTATTTATATATATATATGTGTGTGTGTGTTTTTATATGAAATATTAGTATTTAAACTAAAATTAAATAAAAAATTAAAAAAACAAAAACAAATTTTAAATATTTTTAATAAAATTTCTATAATTCAGTTATTTACCGAACTGTACGATAAACGGTATGAAAAATTGGAGTACGATTTCACCAAATGAATATCTCTAAATTTACAAACTAGAAGGATTTTTTCGTAAGACAATACATAGTAGATGGGGTTTCTGTAATTATGCAAATAAGATGAGTTTTTTTTGTAATTTGACCTTACTTCAGTTAAACGAGGGTTGTAATTTAGAAAAAAATGTTTATTCTTAAGTCTTTTTACCAGTACTGTAAAAAAGTAAAAGACAGTAAAAATAAAGCAAATGTTAATAAGAACTTAAGATAACAAAAGAAAGAAAGTGAAAGTCAAATTCATCTTTTGAGAGAAACAATAAAACAAAAATCAGATTTTGTTTAGGATTTCTTTGTCCATTTTGTTTTTCTTTTTATTGCAATTTATTTATTTATTTATTATATTATATTTTATTTTATTTTGTCAATTGAAAAACCCTTTTATAAAAGCCAAAATGAAAACAGACATGCTCTGCAAAATCTGTTGCGTTGTTGTTTGCCTCTCTCTCTCTCCTCTTTCTCTCTCTTCTTTCTCTCTCTTCTTCGCCATACCCCTCTTCTTCTTTATGTGCGTGGTGGTGATTGGAAATTTGCAGAGAGATAATTTCGAGGATTATGTGAAGTAAGTATTATTTCAATTTCAGAAATGGCGCGTGTTGATGTTCACGGCGATAGTTGTATTAGCCCCAGGGCGGTTGAAATGCACGAGCCGAGTATAGATACGGATAAATTGAGCTATGAGATTTTCTCAATTTTGGAGAGCAAGTTTTGGTTCGGCTACGATGATCAGAAGCTTTGGGTCCCGAAGCAGATTTCTCCGGCGATTTACGCCGCCGCCGACGATGGCGGCGCCGCTCAGGCGATGAAGAATCAGAGGGGGAAAATCTGTGTTCTGAGCATAGACGGCGGCGGGGGGATGAGGAGCATCTTATCCGGCAAGGCGCTGTCGTATTTGGAGACGGCGCTGAAGAGCAAGTCGGGGGATCCCGACGCCAGAGTAGCCGATTACTTCGACGTGGCGGCCGGCACCGGCGTGGGTGGAATTTTTACGGCGATGCTCTTCGCCGCCGACGATCGCAACCGCCCGATTTTTCACGCCGACGACACGTGGAAGTTCCTCGCGGCGGAGGGGAAGAAGTTCTACCGTTCCGCGAAGGCGCGGAGTCCGAAGGTCGGTTTCTTCAAGCGTGTTTTCGGAAAAACCGGCGGCGGCGGCGGCGCAGCCGCCGCCGCCACGGCCGGCTTGGAGAAGTCGATGAAGGAGGCGTTCAAGGATGGGAGGACCGGGCGCAGCCTAACCCTAAAAAACACGCTGAAACCGGTTCTGATCCCGTGCTACGATTTGTCCAGTACGGCGCCGTTTCTGTTCTCTAGGGCAGACGCCTTGGAAACCGACAGCTACGATTTCAATCTCTGGGAGGTTTGCTTGGCAACCGCAGCCGAACCGGGCGTTTTCGACCCGATCAGCATGAAATCGGTCGACGGGTCGACCCGGTGCGTGGGGGTGGACGGCGGGTTAGCGATGAACAACCCGACCGCGGCCGCGATAACGCACGTGCTGCACAACAAGCAGGAGTTTCCCTTCGTGAGAGGAGTCGAGGATATTATGGTACTTTCAATCGGCGCCGGCGGGCAGCTACTGGAAGGAAGCTTCGACTACGAGCAGGTGAAGAAATGGCAACCCCAGGATTGGGCTCGGATCTCCGGCGAGAGCTCATCGGAACTGGTCGACCACGCGGTGGCCATGGCCTTCGGCCAGAACCGTAGCAGTAATTACGTCCGTATTCAGGTATTGTCAAAAAACATTAATTGCAGAATCAACTTATTAAATGCAATTTATTATTTTCTTTTTGTAATCTTTTCTTTTTTACAGTGCTGCCATTATTAACTTTTTTTGTTCTCCAATTTTTACAGTAAGTCACATGTTTCACTGGCTACTGTTAAATTTAATTTTCACATCAATTAACCAAAACTAGCTTTAAATGGATTCTTGATTTATTATAGCCCTGCTGTAATTTTTTCTGTTAAATTACTAGTATTTGAATATTTATTGAGAAGGAAAAAATGGTAAAAAAAACTGTACACAGCTAGCAATATTGTCATTTTTTTGGCATTTTTCACCTGGTGGGGGGTGGGGGTGGGGGTGGGGGTGGGGGGTGGTTTTGTCGTAAGAAATTTATTACATGTACTAAAAGTGGGAGATATGATGCTTATAGTGGAGAGTCTGACTCAAACAACAAAAGGCAGGTTTCCATAACAATCAAGATTTGAACATGATGATTTTGTGCCATTCTTGTGTATCTCTTACAATTTTCTTGAGCACAGATCAAACTGTGGGGTTCTTATTTTTTCCCTATATTCATCATATATAAATTTTGTCTTTTAGAATTCATGTTAATTAGCATTATTGTGATTTAATTTTATTTTTATTTAGTTTTTGTTCTCAAGGCAATGATTTGTGATTTGAATCGACTAAAAGTAGTTAAACCACTGTTGAAGCACATGATAATTAGTTAACGGAATTCGATAACTTTTGAAATATATATGGAGGACGATTTAATTAAATTTGTTCGTAATTGTTTTCTTGTTAGCATAATAATAGTTCTCAATAACACCAATCATTTGCAGTTTGACTTATTAAGGAATATCCCTTTTCCGAAACGGTTATATGTCTCGTATTCATACATGTTTTTACAGTATCCATTAATTTTTCAGGCAAATGGATCCAGCTTAGGCAGGTGCGGGGCAAATGTTGACTCGGACCCAAGTTCGAGCGACATAAAAACGCTAATTGGAAAAGCGGATGAAATGCTGAAACAGAAGAACGTCGAGTCTGTACTATTTAGCGGCAAGAGAATCGGAGAGCAGAGCAATCTCGAGAAACTCGACTGGTTCGCCGAACAGCTTGTGCTCGAACATCAGAGGAGGAGTTTCCGAATAGCTCCCACTGTTGCATTCAAGCAACCAACTCCAAAAACCGGAAAGTAAATCGAATTAAAGTCACCCCTTCAGAAAAAACGGTAAGTTCTCTCTACGAATTAATAATTCTATAGACATTTCTAAAATGCTGTTAATATCAAGTAGGTCCTTTTAAATTGTCATTAGGAATTTGTGAAGAATATTAATAATCACAAGAAGATATTAGTGTTGTCCATGTCTGGTCCCCCCCCCCCTGCAATTGAATATTACAGAGGAGATGATATTACCAAACTAGTCGGACAGTATATTTGGATAGGACAACGAAATCGAAGAATCGTATACCTTATTGTTATCAACAAGTGTCTGGCTTAGCATATACGATTCACCGGATGAATTCGAATAAAACGAAGCCATCTTTTGTCGAGCAGCTCTTTATGAATTTTTCATTAGTGCTGATTGATGGACCATATCACAGGGGATTTGCTTGGATTTTATTCAAGCATATGCTGTCTTCTGGAGAACAACAATAATAAACTCACACAATATATTTGTAATTCAA